>VYZT01004916.1:0-28774 GCA_013400735.1 Pomatostomus ruficeps | reverse complement strand
CCAGGGTCAAACCACGACAGTCTCACTTGAATTGATGTTTCCATCTGGCTCTCTTACTTTCATTTTCCATTGTAGTCAGGGGAGGGGAAAAGTAATTTCTTTTCGAACCTATGCTCTCACCTATAATTATGATAATTGGCCCTAGAGTTGTTTGCTTTTTTCTTCTGGCTATGAGAAAGGACATTTAAGTTGATAAGCTGAAATGCAGATATTTATGTTGTAAAATTCCAAAGTTAAGGGATGAAAATCCCATAATATCTCTATGAAAATGTCTTTTTGGATGATCTGGGCCAGAGATGTTATTTCAGGGAAGGCCTGATCTTGCAGAACATTATAACGGGTAAAGTATGCAAAGCCTACTTCTGTCTGTACACTGACAAACTTACATAAGTAATATTATTAGATATATTTTAGTTACTGTAATTAATAAGTTAATTCAAATTCTCTAAGTGTACAGAAGAGGTTGGTGACTGATGATGGTGGATGGTACAGGATATGTGGGTTGGAGCTTCTTGTGAGATGCATTCAGCTATGGTGTGTCTGATGGATGTGCCTCTAAATAGGAAGACCTGTAAAACCAGTGGTCTATGGAGGGAATGTATTGAGGCAGAAAAAGTACAAAGGGGAGCACAGAAGCAATCTCATACTGAGTATTTTCCAAGATTTTCATTGCTATTCAGCACTGTGTAGCTAACAGTCATGTCCCTGGAATGTGAAATTACACAGGAACAGCTTTTTCTGGAAGCAAATGAAGGGCTGAAATATTCCTGTGGCTGGGGAGCCTTTCTTTTTTCCTAGCTGGCCTGCAAATTAGAGACATTGTGAATGTCAAGTTGGAACATCTCAGCTGGTAATCAGTTCATGGGGGAAAATGGACTTTTCCTGTAGCTGGGTTGAGCTAGATAATCAAAAGGTTTAAAGTGCTGAGAACTGAGCTATTAATGTTAGAGCTTGGCTTCATAAGCCTTTCTCCATGCATCCATTCTGTATCCAGTGGTTGCTCTGGGCAGGTGTGGTACACACCACATGCTTTATTCCAAGTGTGTCTGATGTGATCTAGTGAGTTCTTCAGACAAGCCCCTCTTTCCAAGAAGTTTACTTCTTTTATGCACTATGTCTAATCTCTTCAACCATAAGTTTATATACGTTGTAATCAAGGTTTCTTATGGGTTAGAAAAAAAAGCTGTACTGTTTTTTCCCAAGTATGATAGGAAATGGCTAAAATAGTTAATAAGAAAAAAAACAACTGAGAATATTATGCAGCTAGAGAAGCTAAATACAGTTTGCAGACTACTGTTGTTTGAGGTACTAAAAAGGCTATCAAGCATATTTGGCTTTTGGTAATTTCTGTTCCTGACTTTTGCTGATGCATCAGATTAATAATACTTCACCTAGGTAAAAACAAATAGATTGGTGTTATGTAGACCTTATGAAAATAATTTAATTTGGATCTGGACATCTGTTCATCCTTTTTGAGATGTCATTTCTTTCTTGTTATGCTGGTAAACACAGATTGTAGCCTATTTCAAATTGTGAATTGTTAAAGATGCTGCAAAATAGTGCTCTGGGTAAATGTAGGGTTAATTTTCATTCTGTGTGACTGCTGATGCTGCTGATAACAAAGGAAATAATGGATGGATAGAATAATCAGTGCATCTGCATTTTTTTCGTATATCCCTAGTGTGGAGATACAGATTTGGGAAAACATAAATCTCTTCCCTGAAAGGCAGGAATGAAAGAATCAGTCAAGACTAGGTATATGCCAAGAGAGTGCCATACACCTTTGAAGTGTGTACCTGCTTTTGCTGCATATGTCATCCCCTATTACAGATTAAGTTTTAAGATGCTTACATGTCAGACAGAACTGGAAAATGACAAATGGTTCATGCAGTTTTCTCTTCCCTCTCATATTATCTTGAAATGATAGTATTAAGGAGAAAGGAGTTTAGAAGTATTCCTACAGAGCTAAAAGGTAGCAGGGCTTTGACTGCACTTAGGTGCTTGGCAAAATTGAGGATGACAGGTAATCAGAAAACCTCAGGTGTGTTTGGGAACAGAAGCAGCAAATATTGACTACATGAGGATAACTCTGTCTGATAGAGTATTATTACTCTTAATATTGGTGAATCATGTCATTCATGGAAACATGATACTGGAAAAGGAAAAATGCTTAATTACAGATACCAAAATATATCATACCTCAAAAAGCTACTAAGTAATATTCCTGGAAATCTTGTTGTTTCAAATTGTGCACAAAATTCAGGCTTGAAAAAGAACCCAAAAAAGCTCCCAAAAGCCAAAATGCAACAAAACTAAAACCAACATGATTATAAATTAAATAAAATTACCTATTTGAATTTCTGATGCAGTTAAGCTTTCACTACACTTTTTTTTTTAAAAAGTGGGTTGATTCTGCTTTTGCTTCCTTATTAATTCCTTATTCCTTAGTGTTAATACTGTCGTTTTCCTATTGCTTTCTTTACAGCTCATTTAGTTCTTTTGCATGCCTGAAAGCAGAATATGAATAAGGAAAAAGCATCAGATTTTTGTGGCATATGTGGTATACCTGCTAGTATGGAAGACCATCTGATTTTTACTTAAACCTATGTCTTCAAAGAGATAGTTTTAATGTTCCTGTTAAGCTCTCTTCTTCACTGAACATTCCTTCTTACAGACAATGATTTTCAAAATGGAATGATGTTACAGAAAATTGAGCACTGCTTCATTAATGCTTTTTGGATATTGCACTTGTCTATGTGAATAGCATATATACCGTATGTGCTCCTAAAAGTGCAATTTCCAGGAAAGGTAACAGATTTTGTTACAGATTTACCTTTGGCTTTTAGTTTTGGAGAATTGTTTAAAGTCTTCATTATACATGCTTTTAACACAGTTATAGGAAATACTTTTTTGGGATACAGTATAAATACACAGTTCCGATGTCAGTGGCTTTGCAGTCTATTTGCTGCTTTAGTATTTCGTATCCTCATAAAATGGAAAAGGAAAGAGTTGTAGTCCTAGAATTTCTAACTGGGAATTACTGATACAATGATTTTTTTTGTTCAGAGAGTAACTACAGCTGATAATTAAAACTGTCTTTAAGACCTTAGATAAATCCAGTAAAATGTAAATGGAAACTATGGAATTATAGAGGATACTAGTGTAAAATCATAACTTCATCTTTCTTTCAAAACATTCTTTTCATTTTACAGGACACATCAATGTCTTGGATTTCTTAGCTTTGCACACACCTGCCTATCTAAACGTGTGACAGATCTGTACATAATGACTTAGAACATCAGCTTGCCCCATTGGAGCCTCTTTTGTTGGTTTCATTTGGTTTTGCTAAAAATACATTTAAAGCTATGTTTATCTACCTATAGAGCTTATACATATCCATCACTATTTTAAAGACCAGGAAGATTAACTGATGTTTGTTTGGTGCTTTCTAAAATGTTCAAGTGCTGCCACCACAGTCAGAAGGAGCTGCTGTCCCAAATTTGGCAGAATTTGTCTCTCATGGATTTAACTGATGTGGAAGTTATTAACTGAGTAGGTTTATATCTGGGATGAAAGGGATTAGCTCTAGCCTAGAGTTTGCTTTGTAGCTAAGGTTGAAATTATGGTTTGCGTGTCTGAGACGTGTGAAAGATAAAATCTGGTTCCATAGCGTATTTTAAACTTAGTATATATTTTGAGTGAGAGCACTCTACCTGGCTGGTTAAGACTTGATCTGGCAAGACAGCAAACCACTATTAATTCTGTGCCCAGAGGGGAAAGCGGGTTTCACAACTGGTGTCAGCAGCAACTCCTATTCATTGCTACATTGACAGCATTTCTGGTATAGATTTAATGTAGGGAGATAGGTTGTGAGGAGATAAGCTGAACATATTTCCGGAAGGTATCAGAGATAGATTTAGGATGGGTGTACTGAGGACTTATGAATCTGGGGGCTCAGTTTTAGGTAGGCACTGATGATGTAGCCTCAGTCCACAACTGATTCACTGGGGCTGATGTATTGGTGCACCTGAGTAAGTGTCAGAATAAGAGTGAGCTTATTGGGACTCATAGGGGCTTTGGAGATATGGGAATGGGATACTGGACTGGGTTTGTGGTGAGGGAGACAGAGAGCAGCCAGCTAAGTGTGTTTAGAGCTGAGTGTTAGTTATATGAGGTGCTGGTTTGGTGTAAGGCTTGGATGTCCAGGATTTGTGTGGCAGAGAATGTTTTGCTGAAGTTGGAGGTGTTACTGAAAGAGAAGCTGGAGTGTGCTCAGGCAGGATATATTATTTATATGGCTTGATTAGATTAAGACATTGCTGGTTGCAGTCTTGAACTTGTATGAAATGCATGTAACCAGATACCTCTGCTGAGTTGAACCACAATTATAAAAGCACACGTGCAGACATACACTGTCACAGAAGAATTTAATGAAGCACAATTTGTATGGCATATCTTGCAGAATTATTTCTTTCCTGCTGAAGTATACATTTGAAATGCATGTAGCTCCAAAATACAGAATTAAAAATAGTTTTAGAAAATAACCTTCTTGAATTCACTCCAATTTAGCTTCCATTATGTAAGAATGGATTATTTTCACTTGATTCCAATAGCAGTACATGTAGGGAGAAGTCAAATGCATAGAGCAGGAAAACGAGAAAAATAGAAGAAAAATGTATTTTCCTTTCTCATAGGCAATGGCATCCCAGGTTGCATGATTATAGTGCAGACTTTGAAGATGCAGCTTGTGTGTTTTGAATTTCTCGGCATCTGTCATTTCTGGAATTGAGTTGGCAAAGCACAATTAAACGTGTGTGTATATTGTCTTGAAACAAGATCGCTTGAGCTCTATTTCATCTTTATAATTAATTCTTTCATTAAAAGTTAGTACTAGTGTCTCTTGAGTTTTCAGATTATTAAACTTCTAGCTGAACTTGCAGTTTTCAAGAACTCTTTGTGGAGCCTTATAATTTAATCAAAGCTCTTTTACTAAGCCTAGCTACAACATTTAATACAGAATACTATAGCAAATTGTGTATGATAAATGTGAGAGAGTGGAGTAATAGATAGAGTTAAAAATTTAAGTAGTATTTCTGCCTATTGGAATAAATTATAAAAGAACTTCATTTAGAGTAACTGAATAAGTTAACCATTTTGAATTCTTCCTTCCCACAATTAGTTTATGTTAATTATGATTCAGTCCTGTTGATTAACTTAAACAGAATTAATTCAATGAATGATTGTAGAATTATGGAATGGAAAAGGTTGGAAACAACATCTGGAGATGATCTGGTATAACAGCCTGCTCAAAGCATTTTTTGCACTTCCATTTGCAGCATCTCAGGGTTTCTCTTGGCCAGTTTTTTCAGCCTTTTGGGATCATTCAGAATGGTAGCACAATCCAGTGATGAGTGTGTCCATCACTTCTGCAGCTGTATCATCTCTAAATCTGCTAAATTTGATAAATTTTCTAGAAGTGAGATTATAGTTACAATTTAGTTGAGTACCTAAAAGAAAAGTTAAGTCCTATAGAGACGAGTAATTCTTCTGCCTACGAAGGGGGCTTCAGTAACACTCTGGGAGTTACAAACCAGTGAAGATAATAATTTTCAGTTTATGGGAACGTAAGGTGAATATTAAGACATGTTCTGAAACTCCTCATTTTTCTCAAACATCCTGTAGAAAACGTTTCATATATGTAAGAAACCTGGAGGATAGCACATAACCCACTAAGTTAGTCCTTAGTCTTCCAGGACTGAAAGATATTTCAGAGGGACCTTAAATAACAGCTAGAACTAATTATATTTAAGTATGTTCCATATCTTTGCTATTGTTAATTTTAAATTATTTTAATGAAGCAAGCAGTTTTAAGGAAAGCAACACATTAGCTTCTCTATCTGTTTAATTTAGAAGTTGTCTGATTTTAAGAAGGGTCTTGAATAACTTGAGCAAGCTAGCAAAATTATTTATCTAGAAACTGTAGTACTTGGATCTTTTAGGAGCTGTTCTGGTTTTCATGTGCATGCGTAGTCTAGTAGGGAAGCTTGCAGCTTATATGGTAAGCTTGGTGAACCTTTCTTGGTGTCCACTCATGTCAGAGAACATACATTATCTTTGCTTCTGAGGGCGGTAAAGTGCTGCTGTTTAGGCCATGCAGAGGGAACAGGGAAACGACCAAGGGTTACTGAGAACTCAAATTACATCTAGAGCGGTGCTTGCCACGAGCAGGAGTCATCAACATGGTGATCCTTCACTGTGATTAACCTCTCTTCTGCGTCCACCTAGATATATCCTGTATTCTCATTGCCTAGTCATTCCTACCTGCTACCACTGTGTTACTGCTGGGTCTTTGATGTTATCACACCTCCCTTCCAGCCACCTAAACGCCACCACAATTACCTTCCTTGTGCTTCTCAGACCTGATTACATACCAAACCTTGTCTGTCTTTCACAGACTCAGCTCCAGACTAACCAGGAGAAGGTAACACCAGAAGTCTGTGGCTGAAGAGGGCAAGATGCTTTTAAGCTTGAAAACTCTTTCTCACTGAAAATAAGAAGTAATTATAGATAATTGGTATGTTTTTCTCAAAAGTAAATGGTGCATGATTCCAGTTGGTATTTCTGATATTGATAGTGAAATTAGACTAGTGAGTTGTGCTTCTGTCAGATAAATGCTATTGTTGAAAGACATTATTGTACCATCTGCTGAAAACAGAATAAATTTTCAGGTATAATGTGAAAAGAATACTTTTTTCTCTCAGTAACAAGACAAAAGAATCAATTCTTACACAGTAAAATTCACCCACCCTGTAGATCAGGTAAATGATAATGTTTTCTATAATAAGAGCTTTTTTTCAATTTGTTAATTTGGGAAAATGTTTACCATTCAGACTGAAACTTCTTGTTTGTAGATTTCTTTCTCAGGCCATTTCTCTGTGAGAGGAGGAAGACATAACTGTCCACAGTTTTCACAGAAGCCAGCATGGGCTTTGCTTTGAATTTATGCATTTCTGTGTAATAGCAGGCATTGTAAAATAATGTCCTAGACAACCACAAATGGATTAGCAGCCATACTGAATATTTAAAAGATTCTTTCTTAAAAGTAGGAAAGCATTACCTCACTCTAAAAGCATTTATGAAGTTAAAGTAATACTTGTGGTATATGTGGGATTATAGAAATGATGGTCATAAAAGAAAAAAGTATTAATTCTGTATTCAAAGGAGAGACTGAATACTACACATTTCATGCCCATGCATATAACAAGAACAGAAAAAAAAATTGAATAGTATTTCTTGTAATTGAGCATCATCCATTCTCTATAGTAACAGAAGCAAGAACCCTTTTCAAAAAGAAAAAACAAACCAAAAAAAACAAACCACATCCAAACACTTCTAGGCATAAAAGAACCAAAGTAGGCTTTTAGTGTCGTATGGATTTAAAATTGCCATTCCTAATAAAAACAGGTATCTAGTAGTACAGTAAGAAACTGCATAAATAAATAAGATCATTATTTGCAATATTAAAGAACATAGTCTGAATCGTAGATTTTAATTTCCTCAATGTTTCATGATTCTGGTAGTGAATGCTTTGGCCAACCTTTGGAATCTATCCCACTAGTTTATTCTGCATGGTGGTTTCTCAAGAATTGTTCAACTCTACTTAGCTTGGAAAAAGAATCTACTTAAATTTGAGTGTCTGATTTTAATTAATTAGCAGCTCATACATGTGTTTTCTGTCTGTAACATAGGAGCTGATTCCAGTCTGTGGGTTATTTAAGATACAGTTTTCAATAGTCACGGGTTCGTAAAATTAATTATGATGCGAAAGACAGCTCTTTCTAAACTATACCTGTCTGTTTCTCTTGAGTGTAGATACCACTGTAGAAAAAGTAGAGGAAGTTAACTTCCATGGAAAGCATAAAGCTGCTGAGATTCTTCTTACAAATGATCTAAGACTAAAAAAAAGGAAGAGATTTTCTGTTCCCCTAATGACTTTAGACAGTCACATGGGAATTAAACTGCTTACAGGATTATCTTTTTTATAGAATAATATTTTTTATTTGCTATACAGCATTACTAATCACCTTTAAAGTGTAACTTTTGAAATAATGGAAAAGTTATTAATATATTTCTCAAAATTCATCTGTTTTCTATAGATAGTGGTGTTAAATAGGCCAAGCAGTAAAAGGTGCTTTGTGATGACGACTGTGAAATGTTGCCCAATATTTATTGTAATTGTAATTGTAATGTAACATTCATTATAAATACGCTAGTATATAACTAGGCAACATATGATATATGAGGAAGAGTTGATCAAAATGTTAAAAATAAATTATGATTACAAAAAAAATATTATTGGTAGTTTGTGGTTTGAGTTTATTTTTAAAGTTTTGCATCTATTTAAAAATACAATAAGTCATAGAATAGGGCATTTCCACCTTTTATAGGTAATCTTTGTGGGTTTCTTTGTGTGTATGTTCGATGTGTTAAGAGATACTGTTGACAAAATGTCAGTTTCCATAAAATAATCTGGAAAAAGAGAGGACTGAGGGGGAAGAGCAGTTGTCATTGTCTTCCAGAACATGAAAAGTTGTTATACAAGTAGTAGTCCTTTTGTGTACTGGAGTGAACGAGAAGAAACTTACTTGGTGATCAAGGTTAGATATCAGACTTACTGAAGTACTGAAATACATTCATGATGAGCATCTTTTGGAGGTGACAGAAGTATACTTGAACCTATCTCAGTGTGAGGGTGGGATTAAACACTTCAGCAGCCTTTCAGCCATATATCTGAACTCTTATTAAACTCCTATCTATATCTTATATGAACATTAATAATTATGGTCTGAATTTTCACACAGGAGGAAAGGAGGCAAAACTCCACTGCAGATTTCCTCTGCTTCTGAGTTCTAGAAGAAATTGAATGCTATTCTAAGAGTGTGAATCCTAGTTTTGGGGAGATTGGTATAATAAGGATGTAATAATTAATGCTCATAGGTCAGGAAAGAGCCTTTACAGAAAATTTACAAAATTTGACTCATTTTAGAATATTACTAACACATCCCACAGTCAGGATTTCAAGTTGCAGGAGGTTAAAACTCTCTTCTTCAGGCAGTAATAAAAATTCAGGGTGTAGATTACATGTGTCCTGGCAGGCATTTTAAACAGGTAATGTTTGCGCAGAAGTGACTGGTTTGCATCAGAGGAAACCTTTTGGGGATTTCAGATTTGGAGTCCTGTGAATTCTGTGTTTCTCAGACAGATTACTTCTGATGTCCCTGCTTGTATTCAATATTCACTGTAACACCTGTGTATAATCTAATTTATCTCTAAAGATAGAGGAAATGGTAATCTTAAGAGAGGGCTTGGAAACTGGGAGAAAAACGTAGCTGGGGACTGGACTGCAGCATTGGTGGAGACCTTAGAGAGTTGTGCCCAGTTACACATAAGGATCTGAGTAATGAGTAGATTACAGCTGTGTTCACTTGAATAGCATTTCAAAGAATATGAACTGTTCTGGGTTGTTTTATGCTAATGACAAAATTAATAATACTCAAGAGCCTTTTTTCTCAGTTTTAAATATGTCTATTTATCATAAGAGCTGTTCTTCAAAATGTATTTTAGCATACATTTCAATTCCAGAACCTACTTCTTAACTTCCTTGCAAAATTTTTTAAATTCATTTGAAAGTTAAATTATATTATTGATTCATGGATTCTGAGGTCAGAGGGAGTCATTTAGTCCAAGCACTTTGCTACACAGGCAATAGATTTTTCCAGATGCTAAATTTAAGAATGTGTTATTAATACATCAAATCTGAAAGCTATTATTGATTCTGTTCATTGTTTACAATTAGTTTTCTCCTCATTCTTTAATAATAGCTTATGAGTTTTGGCTTTCTCTATCTGAATTTTATTGCCTAAAATTAAGTAACAGCTAATAAAAAACTAAAACAAAGCAAAACCCAACAAAAATCCCTGCTCAAGATTGATAGAATATGCTGAAATAGTATTAGAGCTGCATAAAGTTAAATAGTGCTATATAAAAAGTATAATTGTATAATAAAAGAAACGATGAATGAAGTGTAAGCAATTGTCCAACCAGGTTTACGTTGAATCAACTCAGATCAGTAGTATTGACTAAATATTGTTTTGTTTTGTTATTTGTTATCTATTTGTTAAAATATTTATTTGAGGAAGAAATCCATCTGCAGGAAACGAAATTTTTCCTAGAACTCATGGTCTAATAGTAATTCTGTATACTACTTAATTCAAAATGAAAGACCAGATCCAGAGCCTGTTGCAATCACTAGAGGACTCCATTTTTCAGTCAAATTACATTAAATGTTTGGATTTATACTATGATAACATTATATAGTTGCTGATTTTGGGTACTCTTTAAATAATAGAATTAAATTAGAATTAGTAATATTAAAGATAAAAAATGAGAATTTGTTCATGTAAGTATAATTGAGTTTCCTTTTATCTCGGGGTTTATAATTTTTGCTTTTTTATTTTTCACATAGCCCTTAATTTTGCACTAATTTTTATTATGACCCTATGTAAGACATGATTTCATCTTTTTCTGTTGTTTATGAAAAAAACCTCTTACATAATGCTACCCGTAGTTATCGGTGATATCTGTCCTGATTGTTTCTTCTACCTGATTCTCTGAAATACAATTCTCTCCTCTGTCTCCTCATTCACAAAGTGTACCACATTTAGCAAACCTGAAGTATTCTATTTGCATTTTCAAACTTTTTATTGGCCACTTTGGTTACGATTCCTGTAAGAAAGCATCAGTTACAGTAATATGTATTCAGTAACAAACACAAATATCTGGTTTAAAGAGAAATCTTAGTACTGTAAGATATCTATACTACTCTATGATTGTTTTCATGCCATCCACATTTTCCTTCTCCTACTGCTCTTGTTTGAACAGTTTCAAACGGCAGTGTAAAATATTCAAAGAAGAAATTAAGAAGACATTTTGAGGTGTTATCAGGATACAAAAAAAAGGGTATTTGAGATTGCTCTAGCAATTCAGTCTTATTGATTCTTCACACTGTTGGAATGGGGAAGAAATTTTTTTTGGTTTTAACCCAACCCCAGAAAGATATATCCAAAATAAGATGAACTAAACATAGCAGAGTACGTAGCACAGTTGCCATGGCAAAGCTATTCTTTCTGTTGACAGGGGAAGCAACTGGGAGGGCTCCTGCTTTTCCGTGGGACCCTGGTAGCCCATCAGGCTCCGGTCCTGCGGGACAGCAGCCCGGAGAGCTGCTGCCCAGCCAGAGAGCCAAAGGATCATTTGCTGACTTGGCACCCTGGCACATCTTTCGTCCTCCTTATCTGCTTCCTGATTCATTCTCCTGCCTGAAAAGTGAAGGCAGAGGAACCAGTGCAGGGCATTTTAAACATCTTTGCTGGCAGCTTTAAAGACACTTTACTGTCACTGTTGCAGGTATGAGAAATTCTATCAGAATAGGAAAATGCAACATTGCTTTTAACGGTACATACAGCACCACCACCTCTCCACCCAAAAGTTCTCAATTTTTCACTGGTTGTATTGTCTTTGAAGATGCATTCCTCATGGCCACTTTTCTTTAAATAAGCAGTTCAGTATTAGGAAAGAATGTGATTTTATTTTTTTCTCCTTAATCAGTATGAGTATGCAGATTTCAGTTCTTTGTTAGCAGCTGAGTACAGTTTATGTGTGCAGAAGTGATGGCTCCCAGTGAATTTCTGCACATATAGGGGCTGGAATAAAATGAACATGGCAAAATTTTGTTATAATCTGTGCACAAGGGACCAATTTTTTTTTATTGCATTTGACTTAGCAGGAGACAGATTTCTAGAATTTCACTGACAAAGATAACATGCCTGTAGCCATTTGATCAGTAATATCTTACTTGTAAATTATCACCCCATGCTAAGTTCCAAATTCCAAAGACTTTTAAAAAGTAATAAAATAAAATCTAAAGCCGAGAGTCTAAAATACCAACTTAATACTAAGGAACCTTTTTCTCCAGCAGGAATTTAAAAGACACAGGATTTTCAGTCAAATGCATCATGTGAAATACAAAGACTTTCAGAAATTTTGTGGCTATCAGTGTAGTTATGAAACTAGGTTGGCAGTGCAGTCTGTAGATTTTTTTATGGATTTAATTATGTTGAAATTGAGGCATATGGATTTAATTGCCCTTGTAGTATATTGAGGGTCTGCAGGATCAGCAATGGACAATTCTCTTATCCAGTCATAATTGTTTCTATCATTGGCAAAAGATTTTTTTTTCCTGAGGTCTGAATAGTTAAGTGTAAAAGCATTGCATCTAAAAAACAAACTCAGAAGCAGAACTCCAGTTTCAGTTGACATATTTATAACAGGACCTTCAGGGCTTTGTTGCTATAGGGAAATATTAGCAATTAATGTGAAATTCAGTAAGTACATATCTGTCTGCTAAGTTAATAAATAAAACATAGATGGGTTTTGTTAGTTGCCAGTTGTATCCAGGAGCATAAGCAGTGAACTGTGATACTTAAAATAAATTGGCATCTTACAAATACTATTTGAGAAATAATTATAGTCCCTGAAATGATTAGCCATAATAATAAATTTTATATTTCCACTTCTTCATGCTATTTTAAAATTAATTAACTATGTAGGAGCAAAATTATGTTTTTGTAATTTAATCAAATATCTGTTAGCACCAAGAACTTTCTGAGGTTGAAGTAAGGTCTGCTTCCTTTGATACTCTTTACTTGCAGTCCAAACTATTAAATACTATGTTTGTATTGAACATAACGCTTTTTACACTAGAAAATCTGTATTTTCATAAAATCCAGTGTGAACGTAGGGGCCAGAATTGTGTTCCAGTCAATTCATAACTGTAGTAGGATAAAGGCCATTTTGGCAAATGCATTATTCCGTTGGAAAAGTCCAAGCAGTGATCTATGATTAATCTACAAGTCTGATGTTCTAATGTGGGTTTTGACATATATTCATTGTGACAAATACTGCAAAGGTGCTCTGGGAAGAATTTGAGAGCATCTCCTAATGAAGCCTTGGGTTGTTGCAGGTGATTTTTCATATCCCCACTTTTTTAATTCCATCCACACTGTCATATGGAATAGAAATGTCCCTTTCTTCTTCCACTTCAGGATTGGAGCAGAAACTATCCTGGACTATTTCTGGCTTGGGTTTTTTCATCACTACCTATAATTTTCTTACATACATGTAGTGGGGTATCTTCCTTTTTTTTTGCTGTGGCTTTACTTTTTTTTTGGGGGGGGGAACGTTTTGGGGTTGTTTGGTTTGGTTTGGTATTTCTGTTTTGTGTTCATTTTGTTTGTTTGTTTGTTCAGTTGGACAGGGTTTTTTACTCTAGCACTTACTGATATTCTATGATCCCTTTAGCTTCTTGCATCAATCATTTGCACTACAGTATTTACCTTACCTTCAGTGCCATTCATTGCCACCTGTTCTGTTTTCAAAATACAGATCATTTAATGTTTTATCAGTGCTTTCACATTTTCTTTTAATAGATTTGCTTTTACATGAGCATACTTTTCCATTTCCAGTGTTGGTACTTGGAAAATTCAGCTGTCGTACCAGCAACTTACAAGGAAAAACAGCGACTTCTCTAGTTTGTCATCTTTAAGATAAAGTTATATATCTTTCTGAAAGACAATTAAATTCGCTTTCTGGGAAATTTCAGATCAATCTGTGTGGTCTTTTTGGTCTTTTCTTGACTTAAAAGTAAGGCTATGTAAAAACTTGATAATACATTATTTAATACTTTCAGATACTTGCAGATTCTTTCTTTCATTAAGAACTTGGAATTATTTTTTAGTAGAGGCAGAATTACTGCTCTGGTTTGGTTTTATGTTTCTTTGCTGTAAGAACTTTAAGTAAAAGTGTTTGTTTGGAAAAATCTGAACTTGTTCAGATTTAGCTTGGTTTTACCTACTCTTTCCGACATTTCAAGGGCAATTGTACTGTAGAAATACCAATGAATGGATATTAATTTGAAATTAGGAAGGTTATGTCTTATGTCATAAGATATGAGTACAGCAAAAAGAAAGCCTTTGAGAATTGATTTCTAAGTAAGCAAGGATTTTTTTTACCTTTTTTTTTTTTGATTCTATGGACCGTGTAGTATTTCAGCCTTCTGCAGTGTGGTACACACACAAAAATAGAAACAATAATGCCTGTCGCAAACTTAAGGAAATGCTACACATAATATACAACCAAGGTCTGTATAGTTGTAAGTTCTAAAAGTAACTGATTTCTTACCATCTTACTGTTTCGGGTGCTTAATTTGTGGGCGTGCTTGTACATAATATTTGAGACTGAGCAATAGATGTGTTTTCCTAGTTAGGGTACACTGCTCAAAGTGGGCTGGTGAGTCACTGTCATTATTTGGCTTTTTGCTGTCAGCCAGTTTTTGCTGTCTTTCTCAAATCTTTTTGCAACTCTCTTAGCTTTGTATTATTAATAATTTTTCCCTACTATTTCACTATACAGTTTGCTTTAAGACTTTATTTTTCTAGTTTTAGAACTTCATACTTTGGATTGACTACTTTCGGAAGTTAAACTGCTATTAATCTAATTTTTAGTAAATATTCATATTTGTGTCTTGATTTAAAAAAAAGCAGCAGGTACTCTTTGTACTGTTAGTTAAAGAAAAGGGTGCATCTTAAATTTTGTTTTTCTGTGCAGGTCACCTGCAGTATTGCAGTTTACAAATCCTAAGTGGTTTCCATACTGAAGTACCCAAACCTGTTATTTCAAATTGGAAGTGGGAAGGAGATTTGTATATGTCGTTTTAAATGAAGTCAGTACATAGAAGTGCTTCTGATGTCTCATTTTCTTACAAAGAATTACTTTTTTACAAAGAGATAGATTTGTACGGCCTACTTGCTGATTTAGACTAACAGATTGTGCTGTTCTTCACAGCTTATATTCTTTACCATACCACTCAATATACCACTTACAAAATACTCCCCTTTGATAAACAAGAAAGTAAAACCAGTCTGGGAATAAACAGGAAAAACACTTGAACCAGCACTTGGACAGCATGAAAGGGATGTCTCCTGTCAGACACATTACATTCTCCCAGTGCCCTGGTCCTAGCCAGGACAGGAGAAATTTTTGCAGTAGCCAGGAGGGGCCATGGCCAGCAGCAGGAGGTTATTCCATGCCACCTCACCTCATTGCCAAGGGCGGTGGCAAGGGCGTCTCTTCTGAGGAGCAGCGGGTTCACTCCATTACGCCGTAGGGTGGGGAGGGACCAGTTGGGTGGTGTTGTTTCCGTATGAATCATTCCCCTCTTTCTTGTACACTCTGTCATTAGTATTGTTGCTGTTACTGTTCATTTTCTTATCTCATTGCTACTTCCAGTAAATTGCTCTTATCTAAACCCATGATCTTCAGCTTTTGTGCCTCCAGTTCTCTTCAGCCCTCCACAGGGGAGAAGTAAAGGGGGGCAAGCAAGTGGAAGGGTGGTTTCTGTGGGATCACTAAATTGGAGAATACCATTCCTAAACCAGGATAACCAATCTTGCTATCTGACGGTTTCTCACCAAAACTATCCTTAAGTATTGTGTTATGCTAATTTTCTTATAGATTATTTGTATTTGTACTGCATTTCCTCCTCTTTCATTTGCCTTCACACCATGTTAACATCCAGAGTTCATTCTTAAAAGAGATAATAAATTTGCATTAGATCCTTAATTATCTGTGTCAGTATGCTCTAATCGTGTTACTGTCATGCAGTATCTTTCTAAAATAATTTTGAGCTTGTGTCTGCAGTGAATACTGCAGTTACTGGAGTAATCACTGTACATGAATTAGTTAACTTTTTTAAAAAAACAAATACCAAAGAAATACTTTCAGACATGCACAAAGTCAAAATAAACCTAAAAAACGTACCTGTATTCCTGCAAAATTATTCCCACCACTCAATGACTGTCTTCTCAAATGCTTTTAATATAAATGCACGGGGAGCATTTCAAAACATGAGTATTATAAAACCAGTACAATGGCAATTACAGTCTGTGTAGAATACTAATGTGCTACTTAGTGTGAAGTAGGCCTTTGTTACAAGTTCATTTTATAGGTGAGCCAATGTAGATTGTTTTCAATATGAAATATGACAGGCAGTGATATTAATAAAAACTTATTGCACATATTGCCATCGCTTAATGTGCAATTAAGCACAGTTTTAAATCCTAAGATAAATCATATTCCATGCAAGAGCAGCAAATTAAAAACCACTTCAAGTGTTTTGTCATTATTCTTTCATCAATTAATGTAGCAAGGTGGTGCTACCTATTGTAAATTTAAATTTTGAAGATTGTGGTGAGTGTAATTTTTATTCATTAATGTAATGATTGATTATTTTGTTTAACCCTCAAGAGTTAGTTCTTTAATGTCATTAACCAAGTACAGAAAACAGGGTTTTAGCTATTGTTTCAATGCAGAGCAACTCCTCTAAAACATTTATTAACGTTGTCAAATAAACAAGTAAAGATATAAATGATGAGTTGCAGCAAAATTGGTCATGTGATAATGTCTTCTCAGAAAATACGTAAAAGACTAGAGAGAGTTTGGATGAACACAACAGATCTAGAGACTTGTACAATCCTTTATTCTAAGAGAACAAAAGATGATGATTTAAAGACCAAACAAATGAGAGTTACATCAGAAGTATAGAAACCAGTGTGTGATATGAAGGAGATAAACTGAGTATTTTTTCCTGTCCTGTGTCGTTAAGCAAGAATTGGATTGAAATTTGAAGGTAAGAAAAATCCTTGCATCTGAGAAAGAGACACCCTTGTTCAAAGGTAATATCTAGTATGTTTTCTTTCCTGACCTTCAGATCCTGCACAAGAACATTCTATCTACATTCTCTGTGTGAATATTCCATGAAAATTCTTGTCACATGAGCTAATTCTCTGTAATCTTTCTTCCTTCTTTAATTCACCTTTTATCTTTGGGCTATTGATATCACTGCAAATGTGCTTCTCTCTAAGGCAGAATTTTCAGCCAATATCTTGTGTTTCTCTGAGGATCCAAATCTAATGGACTCTAAAGAGTGAGTAAGAGTAAATTCTGGAAATACGGAGATTATAACTGTATCTTGTTCTTAGAAACTGTCAGAGGATGGTGCAGTTTAAAAAAGGAGTCTTAAATGTACTAAAGAATTTTAAAACTGCAAATTTTCCTTGAAAACCCTCACTTGGTGTTTCTGAATGTCTCCAAAACTGTTTTGGTTTTTCAGAAGGAGAAAGGGGTACCTCTTGGCAAGGATGGGATGATCAGATATGAGTGTAATAACTATTTCCTTATCACTATAGTCTCTCACCTTCAAATGCTGATTGCTCTTAGAAGCAGTGCATATGGATTACCCACCTGATCTGTTAAGCCTTTTTTTTCTGGTACAAGTGTGGTGAGAAAACATTGGTTTAGGAAGAATGTTCTGTTGACTGTCTGAATCTCCCAATTCTTACAGTCCTGCTAATCATCGAATATAGTTCACTTTTTTTTTTGCTGTTGTGCGCTTTTGCTTGACGAAAAGGCAGTGTCTCAAATCAGGCAGTGTGAACTTAATGTTCAAACAGAGCTGTGAAATCAAAGATGTTTGCCCCAAACAATGATGGTTTCCAACTGATGCATGAAGAAGGCAGAAAGCTGACTTTTCAGCTTCTTACTACCTTTTTTCAGTGTTAAGGAAAAAAAATTCACAAAGCTCTGCACAATTTCTGCTGTTAGTAGTAACTTTGTCATTCACCTCAAATAAAGCCAAAGAAAGGCAGCAAAAGGCATTGACTTTATCCAGAAAGAAGTCTTCAGTCTTGTGCTTCAACTCCAGCAGGAGATGCATATACTGTGTCTGGCATCACTTTCAATATTACTACTCAAAGATCATGGTATATCAGAAGAATTACCTTTGGAATTGCTTGAATTCTTTCAGACAACTTCAGGCTAGACCAGCAGGCTTGGGGATTTGGTGGTATTTCAAAGCTTCTTTCTCTTCAGACTTGTTATGCTCTGCGTGATGCCACAACTGACTTGCTTTTGTGAGTTCTGACTTCCCACACGCATGTATTCCTTCCCTTTTTCAGTTGTTTGCTAAGTGAGAGCATAGGAGAAGCAACACAAATCCTTCTAGAAAATTAGTTGTCATCCTCATGAAAGTCATGAGGGGGTATTTCACTGTTCAGCACATGTGTACTCTGTATGCTTCTGGGATGAGCCTATGTGTTTTTCCTAGGTTGATCCCTGAGGTCTTTCAGCCTGCCATTCATTAGGGTTTGATCATAAGATCACTGTACATCCATGTCAAGAATGCTTCCTTTGTCACCAGATGTTGGCCAGAATATCTCTCTGTCAACAAGGCTGTTTTAAATTTGTGAGAGTCATTATAAAATCTCCAAGCTGTGTAATTTCAAGCTGTGTAATTAAGAGATAAATTAAAACAAAACCAACAGAAAATCCCAAACCAACCGACCAACCAAAACCAAAAAAAAAATCAGCATAGGTTGATTTCCTTTTCATTTTGTTCAGGTGAAGGAGGTTTGTTGTTACTTCTGTGGCTGCATGGGAACAAGCAGAATGTAAGTGTGAGTATAGTTCTAGGCATAAGACCAGAAGCATGACATTGGAATTGGGAAGAAGTTGCACTTACTTGCATCATCAGCTTCTCCAGCTGGTTATTTAGCTATCTATGCAAATTTAAAGTTCTGCATAAACTGTCCTCCCTCACCAATGTTTTTGTACTGACTTCAAGAGTTTTTCTTCCAAGGCTTATTCAGTCATCACATGGATGTTACGGGCAGCAGTGGCTGTCTTGATATTCCCTGTCAAGCAAGGTGTTGTACAGTTTTCATAAGGAGTTCCTCCAAGTTTGAGTCTATGCTTACCTAGAGAAATGCCTTTCCCTTTGGTCATCTACGTATAGGTAATTGCATTCTTTCACATGGTAGGTTTTTCTTTTCACTGGAGATTTTAGAACCACATTAAGATCCCTTGCCTTAATGACAGTTACTTTCCAGAGGAATCTGGTTCTGTGAATCATACTTAGTGGGGCTATACTTCTTCACTGTTCCACAGGTACAGCCAGAGGTGGGTCCACTGAAATAATGGTGTTAGCATCACCCACATGACAGCCTAGTTTGATAAGATACCTACTCTTACATTGTAGTAGACCCGAGAGGCCTAATACATTCCTCTTACTATTTACTATTTTTTCCAGTTTTAACTATAGTCTCTTTTTTTAAGAATTGCATTTACTCTATATTTTTGTGTTTACATTTGTATTATCGCAGCCAGAAGTGATTCCATTTAGTTTTCTCTACCGTCACCTGGAACTGCTGTGAACTTCGCCCCTTTTAAGGAATGATGGTCATGAAGATTTTTCACAACAGGTTAACTTTTCTTGTGATCCTAAAACCAAGTGCAGGTTCCTATAAGAGGAAAGAAGGCTCAGCTAAGGTTTTTGCCATTTTTTTTTCCTAAAAGAGAGTGGAATTAAAATCAGTCTAGAAGCCAGATACTAAATTCCTTCATCTGTGCATGAGTATTTGAGTTGTTAACTCTGACACTGTCTCAGACATGCAGGAATTGGGTTGGGGAAAACCCCCCAAAATGGATTTCCTTCTTGTTGCTAAATCCTGTGTCACTTGGGGACAGAAGCGTTTGGAACACGATAGGTCATATTTTATACTCGAAAGAGATTACAGCTGTCAAGAAAGTTTCATGGAAAAGTAGAGCAACAGAGTTCAAGGCTGACCTTGCTGAACACTAGACTAAGATCCCACTGAGGGAACAGTAGGTGGAAGGAGCCTAATTAACCCTTTAGGATGAAGGAAGTCAAAGTCTTTAAATTCTTATTGTCCAGAGGATTGAGAACCAAAAAGAACATTTAATGAGCCATAGTTCTATATGGTGATAATCCTATCCCCTCCCTATCCAGTAGGGAATATCAAATACAGAGTATTAAGGAAGAGAGATGGAACTGGGACAAAACCAAATGAGAATTTTTCAGTTTCAGACTGGAAAGCTTAAAAGCTTTACTAAATAAATGACTATGTACCCATATGGCATAGAAGAACCTTAATTCAATTTAAATGAGTTAAATTTGGTAGCAGAAACAGTCAGAGCATGAGTTCCCTATTGGCTAATTTGCTGTCATCAGGGAATCTTGAAGGAATGTGTTGCATGGCTACCGTGGAGCCATAAAAATGTAGCACTATTCTCTTCCTTATTTATTCACTCTGCAAATTGCTGTATTATCCCAGAAGTTTTCCCTGTGCATACATATTCTCCACAAAAGCATAAGTACAAGAACAGTGACTTTTTAAAAACAGTTTTGAGCATTAAAATAGGAGGGTTTCTTTCTATTGCAGCTGATGTCTTTCATTCATTTGTAATGTTACAATTACTACGCCATATAGTCCAGACTTTCTAAAAACTAGAAATTTGCTAGGAGTCAGCTACAGCATACCAAAGATGATCTGTGTACCTCAATTCTGATAGGATTTGATTTTGTTTCTTCTCTCCTCTTTCAATGATTCAATCTGTAATGATTTCCTGTCATATTTTTGTTAATGTATTCCTGCAGTCATCTGAATTAATTTTGAAGAGCTAGGTGTGCTGTGTATTTAGTATGAATTGTTAATACGATCTTTTAATATCTTTCACAGTGATTTAAATCTTGCTTGATAAATTAAGCAATTATGTTAAATTGCATTAAATTTACAGCAAAGAGAAAATAATTGTGTTGCTAAAGGCACTTAAGAAGCTTTGCTGGATTCTTGTATGTATTGCCTACTGGTAATTATTACCTGATTGTAAATAATGTGGTACTTAAAGTAACATAGAGATATTTTGAATTCTTGTATCTGGTCCACAGTTAGGAACGTGCTTTATTTCTTGTCCCAGACCATTTAATTAAAAAAAAAAGTTGTCCCGAACTGAAGCTTTGCTATATTTTTGAAAGGCTAGTCATCCTCTGAAATGTTGAAATTTTTAAATCTTTTCAGGCCAATTTTTAAATAAATATCATGCTATATCTAACATTGCATTTTGATGCACAGCAAACCTGGCAAGTGGGTTGGCAGCTGCAGAAAGAGCAGAGTCCTCTCTGAGAATCTCGACTGAATGTTGGTTATCTTAATTTTGGTAGGATGATGATATTTGTTGTTTTGCACAAAAGGTCACGTGCTGTCTTAATGGTGGTGAGGATTAGGGACTGTTTTCTGTAACCTTCTTGAAACTCTATTAAGCTTTTAATTGTTCGGGTAAATACCATATCCTAATTGCATTTTTAAACTCTACTTTCCGTAGAAGCAGCATGCAGTGTTTTATATAGTGCTAATTATTCTGCTAGTCCAGTTCTCTTCATAGTTTTGTAGTGAATGAAAAGGGATTTGTATCTTTTTCTTCAGTTTGAAGATTTTCTCATTTTTCAGTCTTGTTTTTTTTTCCCCAATACCGTGTACTTGTGGGAAGTTCAAATAAAAAAAAACCACAAAATTGTATTTTGTCCAGATTTCAAAATCAGACATGGCTGAGACTCATGGTCATGCCAGTGGGACATTTGTCTTGTGTTTTCTAGAGATGGGGGTGGGAAAAAATAGAGAAAAGCCAAAAGGATGGTGATGGGAGTATAGCAGGGAAAGGAATGGCAGAGCAGTTTGTAACTGCTAAGGAGGACAGGAGAGGTTTTCAGATGCAATTCATGTAATATTGTCATAGGTTCAGGCCATCACAGAGGAAACCACAGCCTTAGCTGAAAGGTGGATTTCAACTCTCTTTTTTACAAAAAACTAGAACTAGATTATCTTTAAGGTCCCTTCCAGCCCAGGCCATTCTAAAATTCCATTCCAACAAGTGCAAGTATGTTCTTGACTTCAGTGGCATCCCTGACATGCCATTTTTTGCTGCCCTTGTGTATGTTATTCTCTGGTGTTATTCTGGTTTTCTTCAGCACTATGACATTTCTTTTAGGCAGCTGTCATACCACATTCACATGAATAACAGTGTGTTTCTGGAAACTTTAGCTTACTAACTGTTACCAGGGTCCCATGTGGGCCCCTACAGGTACATTTATGTCAGCTTTCTGTAACAGGACCACCAGACCCCTCGGTCATTTACCTAAAACACTTATCTTTCAGGTTTCTCAAGTCAAGTGTTGTTTCACTGGGCTATGTTCAGATCCTTTTTGACTTCAAATGTACTTTGAGCTCCAATTGGGTTGGTTTTTTTCTGGTTGTAATTTTTTCCAGAATTAGTGCTTCTGATTCAAACTTAATTGCTTTAAACTTCTGTAATAGCTCTGTAGTTTGGTTGCAATAGTCTCCTTTTGGATGACTCAGTGCAAAAGATTGCACTTCTGCTCATTTTTAGCTCTTTTCTTCTTAGATATTTGTCTTAGCAAAGCCATTTGATAAAATCATCTGTATTTTTGCTAGGTTATTCAGCTCTAATGTATCCAATTCAACCTCAGAACATTATTCTTCAAATAGATTCTGTGAAGAATAAAAAAATCTGTAGTTCCCCACTACATTTTAGTCCTAGTTAGCTTTACTGAGCTATGTTGAAGCTTTGGCATAAGAAATTATACCAAAGTGAAGAATCACATGCTTCTCTTGGCATGTGTAAATCTTCCTAAATTTTCTTTAGCTTTCCTCTAAGTAATTTTGAAAGCTGGCATTCCCAGATTCCTTTCTCAATGGTATCCTTCTAGCACAGGAATGAAGCCTGCTATAAACAGCACTGGGCTCACTCAAAGTAGTGGTGTTATACATCCAAATTTTGATTTGACTTTGCACTCTTGAAGACATTTTCCTTTAGTTATGGCCAGGTGTACCTTTGTCAGCCTACATATATGAGACTTACAGAATCATCCAGGTGATAGGTTGGCCATGTAAAAACTCTGGCTTGCATAGCAGAGAACTTTCCCCAGACTACTTTAAATGGGAGTCAAACTATTCCAGGAAGCACCTGGATTTGGTATGACCTAGTAAATTTCATGATATAATAGTACTCAGAAAACAGAACTTTCTTCAATAATGCTTTCATTATTTGTTTCAGCTGATATCATAACTTTTAGTAGTCTAAGTGTTCTCCTGTACATAATCCTTCCTGTATATTTCTTATATTATTTTCTCCTTCAAAGCTAGAAAATCTAGTTGGCTTCTGATGGTCAATTTAGAGTTTATTCCCTTTCAAGTTTACTCTGCTTTTTTGTGTTCTGTCAGGATGCTGCACTTTTCACACAAGTTACAGAAGATTTTGAGTTTCAAAAGGATCTTCCTAACTGTAGCTGTCTTTAGAGTTACTGCTGGCATGCTGAACTTTAGAGGGCCAATCCTGAACTGCATATCACTGCTTTCCAGCACATTCTAAACTGCTGCTCTGGAGCTCTTAAAAACCTGGTTTTTTACCCTACTGTGCTGCTAAAGCAGTACAAACAAACAAACAAATTTTTAAAAGTGAAGATGTCTAGACAACTTCTTCTTTTGGGGCTTCCCAGAAGAGTCTACCAGATAATTAATGGAAAAGTAAAATTTGTAAGCAAAACCATTTGCCTACAGTTATACCCTTTTGGTTTCTGTAAAGCCTAAAAACATTGTAGGGAGCAATCTGTTCAATTTTCTGTTTTGTTATGTTTTTAGTCAAAAGGTCTAATTCCTTCCAAAATTAAGTTTTGACACATATATGCAAACTTTTAGATACACTGTGGTGTTCTCATGATTTCATGACATTTTGTATTATATGTGATTTTCAGTTAAATATGTTGATTCTGTAATTTCTCACATATTTAAGGTGAATAAGCAATGTTTTCATATTTTTAAATTTGATTAACCCACTCAAGATTTAGTCTACATATATATTCCACATAGTTTTAAATACAATAAATAAGAAAAATAGCACTGTTTGTCAACCCTGTAAAATTTTTATGAAATTATATCTCTTGAGTCTTCCATGTCTCCCATGTCTCTTGAGTTTTACAGTTAAAGTTTGGAAGACTCTCATGGTATTCTCTGAAAGTTCAGAGGTTGTTATGGGGTTTGGTGACATAATTGCAGTGGAAAGTGGGTGTTTAAGACAAATGGTAGAATTACTGAAAAACCATTGTTGTCTTGTTTCGGTTATATCTAAGGGAAACATTAATCCATTTTAGGAAAATAGTTTGGGAAAACACCATATATATGTGAAATATAAATGCTTTCCTAAAGACTTTTTATCTGTACAATGAATATCAGATTTTTTTCTAACACAAGAGACAAGATAAATAGATAAAACACTTCTTCCTAAATCAAAGGTTGGTTTAATATGAAGTTAAATATTGCCTTGAACAGTTACAGAATATTAGGCCTCTAACTATGGAAGACAAAAAATAACTGCATAATTAAAAGGAAACATGTCTCCTTTAGCAGTATTATTTTTTATTTATTAAAAGTAGACAGAGACTTTGATTCCTGGGATGAAAGTGATTCAGAAAGCAGATGTCCACTTCTTTTTCTTACAAACATTAAGCTTGTGTTCCAACCGGATTTCTCCTTTTCCTCACATAGGGCAATGCCTAGAATCACTTTTCTTGCTCCTTCTTAAAGTGTTTTGTTTTGTCTTGTTTTTTCATGAATTTTCTGTTTTCTTTTGTAGCAGATAAATACAAGCACCAAGTACACATTTGTTCTCAGTTAGTTCAAAACCACCCAGGTTTGCTTATGTTTGGGCTGTTTTTCTTTGTGATTCTGAACCTGGAGTGGTGGATTCTGTCTCTGGCTTTGGAGCAAGGGCTGATCTCAGCGAAAATGAAAAAGTGGGGGATGCATGTAGAGCCACTGGCTGCAAGCTTCCAGAGCTGCAAACTGAAAAGGGGAAGATTTTCTTCTCTGAAGTAACTTAACGTCGGTAGAGGGTGGGGCAGCAAATTAGACTGGGAGGTAGAAAAACCTGAGAATGGCAATTCTGCCTCTGACAGTGCTTATAGTACACGTTCAGAGGAGTTTGGGGATGTTTTCAAGAACATTCTCCCAGAATCCATCAACTTGTGCTATCCCAGGTGAAGAGTGCTTGGTTGTTTTTACAGGTATATCCATGGATTTCACTGTCACACAACTGCTTGCTTTTCTTTCACCTCATACAAGCTCTCAGCCTTCACAGTGTCCTGTTGCAAGCAATTAAGTGCACGTTCTGTGACAGCCTTGGTGTGTTCTTGGACCAGCCATCTGCCACTGGCTAGGTTCAGCTGATTCTTTCCACCCCTAGTATTGAAGAGATAATTTTAGGAACGCATGTTCAGTGTGAGGCAAAGTTATCACGCTTTTAGGAAAAAAAGCCTTATGACATGAAAAATGTGTTGAAAAGCTTCTTTTCAAAAATTAATGAATTATGATTAAGCACAAATAAATGTGTATCTTGCATTACTGTCAGGATTTCCTCCCCAGTGCTAGAGTCACTAAAGCAAGGTGATTGCTATTTATTTTCAGTACTTCCATGCATTTTCTAAAACAGGTAGACTGTCAAACCTTTTGAAACTAATCTAGCTGTATTTTTCAGCAATCCATTGTTTTCTGAGGTGGTTTTAATTAATGGGTCTAATTAATTTAATTAACTATTGCTATTATTCTTATTACCTTAGTGTGCTATTACCTATAAAAATGTTATATATATATATGATGTTTATTTTCAAGACCTACTTAGATCACTGACCTTGCTGTATACTTAGGACATTTCTCACAGGACAAGAACTTAATTTCTTATGTCAACAAACAGTGTCTGTTATTTCAATTATATGGTTATTTCATGTGGTGCTCTTACACTTGTAAGCAGGCAAGTCCTCCAAAAACAAAAACCACAACTAAACCCTGTCTCTAATACTAAAGTATTAATAACTGAGAAATTTTATTAGACTGTTTTGTTGATTTCTTTCTCCTCATAGAGACTTTACATGGGATTGGCTGATATATAACTTCATTTTTAATTTAGAAATATTCTTAAGTAGCCTATTTGATTTGGAAGGATGCAAACTATAATAGATATATTCACAATCTTATTTCATATTCTTTTCTGAAAAAAAGGTACAAAACCAAAATCAAGCCAACATATTTCACATGCTTCAACTTGTGAAAGAATTAATTTTTATAATTTTAGAATAAATTTCAAAAAGTATATACATGAGAGTAGTCAGATTTGAAGTATATGGCTTGTAGATTGGAATAAAATGTGTTTATAAATTCCCATTATCTTCAGTAGGTTCACAGATTCATATTTTTGGCTGTCCTCTCTAGATAAGATAGCTTTGTGACTTACATTTCAGCTTTCTTTAATAGGATGAAGGGGATTAGAATTTGTTTTTCAAAGCTTTCTGTCTCTTTGTTATGTTACTTGCAAGGAAATTGTTGTGCTTCTTACTCCAAAATGGAAAGGTCAGTGCTCTGCGGCTGACATGCCTGGTTTCTTACAATATGTTGTGGAAATTGTATTTCTAGATAAGAATAATATTGCTTAAGATGTCTTGGGAATTCCTCGTAATTCCGTGTGTCACAGCGAGGGCCAGTAACAGATGACCCTGCTAAGTGAGATGTGGAAGAGGCACAATGCATCCATGCCTCAGTGTCTTCCCCTTGGGTGATAGCAGAGAGAACAAACACTTTAAATTCTATCAAAAGTATTTTCCAGGGTATGCCAAATTATTACATCTGGACAGACACTATTTTTGCAAGATTCCTGCTGTTGCTTCTGAAACCTTTCTGGTGTGAGGCTGTCTGGGGCTTCTAAAGTGTTGTTGGCACTTTCTTTCTCAGGACTAGTCACTGCACATGTTGTAGATTAAATTGTTCCAAGAGTTTAGCTGATGGTCTCTCCTCTGGAATTTAACTTTTACAAATGTTGGTAATTCCTTGACCCTTTCTGCAGTCACATTTGGTCTTGATCTCTAAGCAGAATAGTTGAAACTTAGGGAGCTACTTGAGAATAAAGTGATACTGAGCATGAATGAAGACACAAATAGAATTTCAGAACCCATTGAATAAAAGATGAAAATACTTTGAAAATTTGGGGTGTGAGAGTATAAATTTAAATAAGGAATTGTACATGATGTGAATTTTGCTTGAGATACTGAAAGAGGGCATATATCAGCTTGAACCTACTTGGCAGGTGAATAATTTACATGGTTATGAGAATTATGATTATTGGGAGGGTTGTTCAGGAAATAGGCGTTTCAAGTCACAAAACGAAAAGCTCTTAAAGAGACATGCTAATCAGCTAAAACTGAATCGTGCATCACAGCAATTTGTAATTACCCTTTACCTTAACACAGTAGTATTAAAAACAGAACAAAAAGATTTCTAGTAAAGACTTTCATGCGTGCCTGCCTTAAATATTTTAGAGATGCATATCTGCATGTAATTTAAACACTAAACAACAAGTATAGATAATCTCTTTTATCCTACTGTGATTTCTTATACTGTGGATATTGTTGGGTTGGTAAATTTTGATGACCAAATAGAGGTTATTTACATGTTTGCAGAACATCCAGTTAAGAAGATTTCTGTCTTGTTTTGAAGTAAAATGCTTACTATCCAAGTGTTCTTAACTGTACTCTGAAAAATGTTTGTCTCGTATTTAGCACTTGAACACAGCAATAAGTAACCCGGATAGGGATTTCACAAAGGAAAACTGAAAGGTCAAGAACAGAATTCCCTGTGAGAATTAATCTTCTTTATTCATAAAATGAGAATGTATTGACACTTGAGGAAACAATTCAGTGATTCTTGAAATATATTTCCATTAACCTCTGACCTAGACTGGATGAGTAAAACAGTGTTGATTTTACTGAAAACTTAGGTTTTCAGCATTCCCTTAGTAAACACAAAATTTACTAAATGGTGACCATTTCCAGTCAGTCACTTTTTTCTTGTTTTTCATTGTCCAAATTTAGAAACATTTCTCTTAAAAGGTGATGCTGTCAACTCTCTCTCCATTTAGGAACTTGTATTTATAATTATATAGTTGTTAGAACTAGTGTTAAAAGGCAAAAAACCATTTTAGACAAGCCTCCCTCCTATATGCAGGCACAGTGAGCACAGAAATATTTTTTTCCTTTACGTGAGCATCCGTGACCGCATTTAGTATGTCACTTCCTTGTTGTTCAGTCCCAGTCACCTTCCTCTTAGTTCTAGGTGGAGCATCTCCTCTTACTACTAGAAAGCCAAGGCAGTAAATAAAACGAATCAACACAAAAAAGAGTTGGGGTAATTGTCCATTCAACGG
The DNA here is from genome assembly GCA_013400735.1 of Pomatostomus ruficeps. Lineage (NCBI taxonomy): Eukaryota > Metazoa > Chordata > Aves > Passeriformes > Timaliidae > Pomatostomus > Pomatostomus ruficeps. Next base: position 481 of record VYZT01004916.1, on the reverse strand, counting down.
CATACCCAGGACTGTGTGTCTCTAGAAGCGTGTAAATCAAGCTCAGACATTTTCTAACAGACATGCACCTCTTCAGACATTTTCAAATGGTTTGGGTAAGTCCTGTGTTCCTGCAGGACATCAGCTTCCGCTTGCCTTGTGGCCTCCTGGCCCATGAATTTTAATTTTCTTGCCCAGAATTCAGTGTGCATGTGTAGCTGCCTGTACCAGCCACGGGCAAAGAAGGAGGCAGGGGGGCACTGGGACTGTTAGCTGAGATGGTGTGTTTGTTTATACTAGGCTATGTCAAGAGAAATGTATGCTCTTTGTTTCTACCTGCTCTGGAAAATTTCTGGGAGCTTTGGCTACATCTTCTTGCCTGAGGAGGGAACGGGCCACAGGGGATTTTTCCTGGCAATGGCTAGATGGCAGATTTGGTTCTGTTTTATCCTCCATGCTCATTAACTAAGTAGTCACAGCCCAGCAGCTGATGCTGCTGCAA
>VYZT01004915.1:7351-47200 GCA_013400735.1 Pomatostomus ruficeps | reverse complement strand
ATATATATATATAAATATAAAAGAATATACATTACACACATACTTAAATACACACATACACCTGATATTCCCTTTGAGTTACATGTACTGCAATGACCGAACAAAGGCATCATTAAGTGCTATCAACAGAACACACATTTGAGTAGAGAAGCAACCAGTAATGAAGGTACAGTAAAAAAAGTTAAAAACAGTGAGTTTGGGAATATCTCCCACCTCTTCCTCTTGCCAAATGTTCATTTGATGCAATTTCTACAGATAGGTTGATGAACAGAAAAGTTCATTAAAAATAGATAAGAGGAGAGATTAGGTGCTTTAATATCTAACACAGTCATGTTACACAATAACTTTAAAAGTTAATTGTACTTTAAATCTGCCTCAATGAAGATAGCAAAAGTTCCATTTACAATGAATAGGCCTCGACCCTTTTAGTGGTGTTGCTTCACAATAAATTCATGTAAAGCTGCCTGCCATATACAGTAATAGTCAGCACTATATGGTGGGGGAAAAGAAAAAACCCAAACAAACATACAAGCAATGCCCCCTCCCCAACTAAAAACAACTAACCAAAAAACACCCAAACATTAAAAATCCTAACCCCACAAGTGCAGCAAGAACTGAGTATCACGAAGTTTGAGAGGAAATGTCACTTCCTCACACTTTCTAACATTCTGCAGTTTTTCTGAGTTATGGAGTAACATTTTATACAACTTTTCATATAGAATTTGGTCTTGGTGAACTACTTGTGCACTAAAAGCATCAAAAAACGTGTCACAAAAGGAAAAAAACAAAAATGAAGCAAACAAGATGGACTCATAACAGCATATATTGATGCAAACTTTGCATGTCAGGAAAATGGGGCTCATTCCCTCCACTGGACCACAGGAGCACTTCATAGAACAGAATCAGAGACCAGCTGAGAGAGGAAGGAACAGAGGGTCCAACCCCTGCTTAAATGAGGGTCAGGCAGAGCAGGTTGCTCAGGATCATGTCCAGTTAGATTTTTAATGTCTCCAAACATGGAGACCAAAGCCTCTCTGGGCAACCTCTTTTGCTATTAAACAATGAAAAACCTTGTTTAGAAAAAGACAGGAAGATGACTCAATTAATTAGTGTCAAAAGCAAAGCAGACTGAATTTAGGGGAAATTAATTTGACTTACTGCCAATTAAGATTAAAAAAAAGACAAAATTAAACTGAAACCAAACCTTTTCCCCTTAAAGGAAATCATTTAGGTTGGAAAACATCTCCAAGTCCAACCTTTAACTGATTTTCATCGTGTCACTAGATCAGAGCACTGAGTGCCATGCCCAGTCATTTCCTGAACACCTCCAGGGATGGTGATTACACCACCTCCCTGGGCAAGCCCATTCCAATGCGTGACCAACCTTTCCACTAAGAAATTCTTCCTGATGTCCTGCCTGGACCTCCCCTGGCACAGTTTGATGCTGTGGCCTCTAATCCTGTTGCCATGTACCTGGGAGAAGAGGCCAACCCCCACCCTGCCACTCACTCCTTTTGGGTACTTCCACAGAGCTTGTCCCAGGCTGGACGTCACTCCTCCATTCCTGGCTTCTCTGCCTCCCCTCCCACCCCGAGCAGTACAGAGGGGCATGCAAAATGAATTGTGGTTAGCCCATAACAGCTTCAGGGTGAGGTTTCCTCCTCCTCATGCTTTTCCCTTAATCCAGAGGGTGTTTTTCCCACAGCCTGCAGTCCTCCAGGACAAGCCTGCACAGGCAGCAGGTCCTTCAGAGTGGTCCATGGAGTACCTGCTCCAGAACAGGTACTCCATGGTGCCCAAAGCCTGTCAGGAGAACCTACTCCAGCAGAGATACTACATGAGATGAGGAGTTCCACGAGTTTCTTCAGGGAACAAACATCCACACTTTTCCCTCTCCTCACTGCTTTTGCAGTGTTTTCTCCTTTTTTTACACATATTTTCATGGATGCACCACCAACTTTGTTGATGGGATCACTGTCTCCTGTCCGTTCTTCTCACCACCCCCACAGGGCCCCCTCCACTACCAAAACTTTGCCACTTACACTAAACACATTCTTATGCCACAGCATGCTACTTTTGATCTTCAGAAATCTTCTTGAAGTCTATTTTTTGAAATCTTTCCTCTTTGAAATTGCCTTTGAAAAGGTTTTGAGCTAAACAAGAACTCTGCACATTCAGCTAATACGTCTTTTAAAGGATTATTTTTTTCAAGATACCCCTTATAGACGAAAGCCTGTAATATGAAAGTGCCAGCTGAAGACCTAGAAGAAAGCTCTACAAAGGAAAAAAGGATCTTAAAAATCTTCTCATGTTCCCACTTAAAACAATATACATATACTTGTTTAATATCTCCAAACAGAAAAAAAAAGAAAAAAAAAAAAATCAAGGCCGTGAGATAATGTGTTTTAAAAGAGTGAATAATTGCACTATAGGATATATGATAGTACTCTCAAATAAAAAGTGCAGCTTTTCCATATTCTGTCTTATAGGAGCCCAAAACAGAGGCCTTTAAGACTAATTAGAAATTAATAGTAATAACAAAAATGTTCTCCCCCTCCCTTCCCAGGTTTTCAACATGAATGTGGATGAACTTTTAAGAATATCATAACCCTGCTGTGTAATTTATATACACATGTACACTTTTACTATTGTTGGTTGGTAATTTTCACCCATCCTCTGTGTTTCACTGAAAAATGCCTTAACAGAACTTCTTCAAAGACCTATGAATGACATCTTCAGGAAAAGTAATCCTAAAAATATGTGAGCTCAGTCTATACTAGAGTACTGTTAGGGTGAAATTAAACACCATTATATCTTAATCAAGAAAAAGCATGAAAATCAGTGGGATTATTCTTAAATATCACTCATCACAGGGATATTCTGTGTTTGGGGTTACTCACAGCAAGCAGCAGAACCGTAGCAGTCTGAATAACCTAAGGAAATCCCAGATAAGGTCAAAACCAAGTTTAGCTAGATGAAAAATATTATAAAATAACATTTACTTTCTGTTCTCTCCCATGATCAGTTTTTCTGCAGAAAGCAGGAACCTAAAATAACCTTTGCCAGTCAGACTTCCAAACAGAAGGACAGGAAATATACCTGTGAAATAGGGTTTATTTGAGTGATAATTTGAGTTTTAATTTGAAATATAGAAGTCTCTTTAATGGTAGATTTAGTGTAGAGAGAAGCTATTTCTTGAAAGACTGAAAAAAAAATAAAAATCAACTAATGACAGCCTTTCATAGCACAAAACCTCTGACATGAGACTTTGACTGTTTATATATATATAGGTAAATATATTATAGATTAAGTATACTATATTTTACAGTTTAGAAATGACAGATCACATTTTATGGTAACATTAGGTATCTAAACCTAATTCAGTGTTAAATCAGTGTTAATAGTAAAATTATTTTCTTTTTATATGTTCCAACATAAAACTGAAAGAACCAACTTTAAAAATGCTTTTAAAGAGCAGTTTGCCTGTACAAACAATTTAACCAGTATAAAATAAACTGTGGATCAAAACAAATGCAGGATCCTGAGAAGCAACTGTAAAAATCTGGGGGTTTTTCTCATAAACAATCAAATTATTAGATACTTTATCTGAAAATTATAGAAATAAAAGAATTTCTAATGTCTGTTACTCATTAATAGTCATGAGTATGTATGAATATGCATTTTAGCATCATAGCTAATCTTACTTTAATAGAATTAATAGAAAATAAATCCCATTTCTATATAATTTTTATCTACCAGTAGGAATCAAATTAACCACTTTGTGCTGTGAAATCTCATTTGTCTGGACTGAAACTATTTTATATGTATAAGGTTTCCTAGTATTGTGTACGATCTAACCAAAACTAACTTCTTCTGCTTATTGTTGGCAAAATGAATTTATTTTCCAATCAGCATCAGTGATCATTCCTTGAGTAGGAGGGCAGTGTTGTTCAGATCTGTCTTAAGTTTCCATCTGAATAAATATGGAAAACAGAAAAAGTCAGGGGTGAGTATAATCTGTCTTTAAAGGAAGTTTCATGAGACCACTAGGATTGGTTAAAAGTGTAAAGAAGTGAATGAAAAAAATGTTCCTTAAAATAAAAAAAAAAAGGCAGTAACAAAAGGTTTCTTCATCCTACTTCCCCCTCACTCAGAAAATCCTGTAAGTTCCCACAGGCGAAGGAGTTTACAGGATCTGAATTCCTTTAAATTAGAAAATGAGCGCCTGCATCTCATTACGCATTGCAGGAACTTGATTCCTCCCTATTTCAGCACTGTGAGACACAACGCTATTTCTTCCGTTCCTTATGCATTCTTCATGTCTTCCTGCTGCTCTTGTGCAGTGCTGAGATGAGATTAGGTGTTTAAAAGTATTCCGGCACTATATTATTGTAAATCCATGAGGAAAACTGTAATTTTATTGCATCCTTGTGAGGGAGGATGAAAACGTTTTAGCTGTACATAATATCCTCCTATGCCTTACTACAAAAGTCTTTGAAAAAGGTCAAATCTTCAAACTGCAATCCACTACATGCACAGCAATACAATCTATTATATGTTCTTGCAAACTAATCCATTGTAAATTAAGTTACATAAATATTATTTTCACATTTGTTCAGCTAACAAGGACACCACTACTTTCAAACATAAGACAAGCACACTTGATGTGCTTCCTGTTCAGATAAACCATTTTGTCACTGCATTTACATGTTTATAGATTGTGTGTCAGTTCAGTTTGGCTCTGCTGTTCTGTTACTTCTAGAAATCCAGTGCTACATTCCCCTTTTCCATTTCCACACCTATTCCAGTTGAGAGCAGACCTGCAGTAAAAGACTTGGGGGTGCTGGTGGGGGAGAGGCTGGACATGCCCCAGCCATGTGTGCTGGGAGCCCAGAACCCCCCTGTGCTGGGCTGCATCCAAAGCAACTGAGAGTAGGATTAAATATTAAGAAATTCTTTCCTCTGAGGGTGGTGAAGCACTGGCACAGGTTGGCTAGAGAAGCAGTGGCTGTCCCATCCCTAGTAGTGTTCAAGGTCAGGTTGGATGGAGCTCTGAGCAACCTCGTCTAGTGGAAGGTGTTGTAAGGGACCTTGCAGGTCCCTTACAACCCAAACCATTCTGTGATTCTAAGAGGTACTGTCATTTTTTACAGTATATTAGAGAATTCTTTAGGCTGTATACATATATACACACACACACCAGCCTCAGTGTGATTCTGTTGCCTAAACAGAGCATCTTAAACAACTTCAGATATCCCACCCTTGTTGTCTTATAAAGATGACTGACTTAAACCATACAGGGTCCCAAAACACTCCTTGGAGTTCTCCATTTAACTACGATGATCCTACCTTTTCTGAAACAGCAGTTGATAATCTATCCCATTAGTTTAATTAAGTTTTGTGCTTTCTGAACTCTCATCCAACTCAAACAGTTTAGATTATTATTTCAAGAGGGCTTTTTCAAAATCTACTGTCTAGAATACAAATGTCAGAATAAATAAATGCATTTTTAAAACTATTAGGATCAAGTCAGAACAGTCAGAAACACTCTGGTGGATTCAGACAACCACCAAAGAGCAGAAAACCATACCCACGCCTATTGTTTTTCATTGGGAAAACAGTAATTCTTGTTATTCCAAATGAATATGAAACAACAGCAACTATAAAAGCTTTACCAAAAACTATTCAAACTACTCATCCCAACCATGAGGAGTTTTGATTTCATAAAAGCTAATACTGACTTTAGAAAGTAAAGGTTATCCATTGTTTTAAATAAATACTAATATATTCACGAGGCCTTTGTTATCACTTTCAGCAAGAAGTATATGACTAAGAGTTGTTAGATAAAACATTCTCCTACATAAACCCTATGTAAGCACATGTAACAAAAAAGAAAATAGAAACTCAAAAAAACTCAAAGAGCTTCCAAATACTGATAAAAGTATTGCTCTCCTCCCCTCAAAACTACCTCAAACCTAATGAGGGGTGTTGGTCAACAGGATCTGAAAATGAAGCCAGTTGGGCAAGGTGCCCAATGGCATCCTGGCTTTTATCAGCAACAGCAAGGCAGCAGGAGCAGGGCAGTGACTCTCCTCCTGTGCTGGGCACTGGTGAGGCCACACCTCGAATCCTGTGTCCAGTTCTGGGCTCTCATGGCAAGAAAGACATTAAAGCATATCTAGAGCTGGGGAAGGGTCTGGAGCACAAGTTTGATGAGGAGCAGCTGAGGGAGCTGGTGGGGCTCAGCCTGGAGAAAAGGAGGCTCAGAGCAGACCTTCTCTCTCCCTACAGCTCCCTGAACAAAGGGTGGAGCCAGGTGGGGATCAGCCTCTTCTCTCAGGCAAATAGTGACAGGACAACAGGATATTGCCTCAAGATTCACCAGGGGAGATTCAGGTTGGACATAATGAAGAATTTCTTCATGGAAACGATTGTCAAGTATTGGAGCAGGCTTCCCAGCAAGGTGGTGGGGTCACCATCCCCAGAGCTGTTCAACAAATGACTGGACGTGGCACTTAGTGCTGTGGTTTACTTGACAAGGTGGTGATCTGTCAAATGTTGGACTCAGTGTTTTAAGTCTTCTCCACCTAAATGATTCTGTGATTACACAGTGATGCAGATGCTGCAATGATACATAGAAGTTTAATAGTCTAAAACTGACACTTTTTACCTGTTTTCACTAGAAGCTTCATAGATGAATAAATATGTCATCCCAAAAAAGAAGAAAAGGGAGAATTTATTTCAAGGTTTAAATACAAATGAATGCAACTGTCAGCCAAGTGCCAGGGAACATAACTACCAAGACAGATCTTTCCAAAAACAAGTCTTTCATAGATACTGTTCAAAAACACTATGAGTGAAAAATGGTACAACTATAAGGTGACACATGGTAACCGGATGTGCTGCTTTAACTGATTTTTTCCTGTTGTTCCATGGTTTCCATGAAGCTCTGGACTAGAATGACTGAATCACAGGGAAAAGGAGATTTGCTTTATCCAAGTAAGAATGTTTCAGAAAACATGAACTGTGTCCACATAAAAATAAAAGGGGAAAAGAGGAAAAAAGAGGGAAAAGGAAAGAAAAGGGGGGTGGGAGTCAGAAAAGGAAACAAAAACGGGGAAAAGGAAAGCTTCCAGAAACGTAAGCATGAAAGCATAAGAGACAAAATGTTTGAATGATATCCTTTTACCTAAGAAGTCAAGACTACAGAGAGAATCTTAACACACGACCTTGGTAGAAAAGGAACATTCAGAAGAGATAAGGCTACAGCAGAAAAAAGTAAGAGTTCTTGGAGATAAATACAATCTGGAAAGATCCCTATGTTACAATCTTATTATTCAGGCAACATGCCATTGGATGCCTCTGAAATAAAAGTTTTAAAATAAGCTATTGAAGAAATAAAACATTAAATTGTCCCAAAGACTCTGTCAGGACAAGACAGCATTCACTAGAGGTTCCTGGGAGAATTCACAAATTACATGGCATGATGAGATACAAAACAGTAATTCATTCTCCCTTGTAATGACCAATGTTATCTGTTGGCTTTTAGGACTTTATGCCACTGTTTACCACACAGTTTAAATATACATATCATATATGGCATTAACCCTACCTAATTCATTAAGAAATATTTTTAAAATACTTAATACAGTAATATTGCACAGCACTTTGACATTGCACTGAATTTCAAACCTAATGTACTACGTGAAGTAATAGCACAATATGTAGCAGAAGAGTGTGTCCTTCCCAGAGTCTTGGAAAAGGTCCTTGGACAAGAGCCAGCTTGGAAGCCCAGTTCATGGTGATGGGATTTCACTAAATTACACTAATAACCACATAGTTACCACTAATAATAACCACTTGTATCTTACAGAGGGAGAAACTACTTAGATATTCCTCACCCCTTCTATTAGTATTTCTTGGTTATGTCTGAATGTACCAATTCTGGCTGAGATAGAATTTTCTTCACATTGGCTTAGAGGGGGCTGTGTGTTGGATTTGCGCTGACAACAGTATTGATAAAACCAGGATGTGTTTGTTATTGCTGAGCAGCATTTGCTCAGTCAGGATTAAACCACAAAACTCTGGTGTCAGTCATAGAAAATAGAGTATACTTCAGTTTCATGCAATTTTATTCTGTCAAGAGTGATTTAAGTAAAAATGTAACGAATCCCAAAATATCGAATGGTTATTCACTGTCATAGAACTATCAATATTCACACAGAAGCGTTCATAAAATTATCATGGGGAAAAAGTCAGAAGAGGTGATGTAGTCAAACCATGACAATCATAGTGGTAACATGTTTTTTTTTAAAATATCACTATCTAGTAATTTGTTCTGTAGCAGCTGTTTTAACATCACCATGTAACTCACAATAAGCAGATTTACACAAAGTGGTTAAGGAGTTCTCCTTAGAGTTAGTATTACCTTTCCATACATATTGGGATACTGGAAAGCTCCACAGGACTGCAGCACTCTAACATCTGAAAAAGTATTTATAGACCCGTCAATCAGAGGATTCCAAAGCAAAATACTCTACCCAGCAGATTATTTTCTAATTTTTACTAATGTCAGTCAGTGGATCTCATCTAAGCTCTTGTTTAGAGCATCTGAAAGATGTTAGAGAATTTAAAATGGATAAATGATTTAAACTTTTGAAGGATGCTTACACAATATTTGAAAATATTTTAAGAGAGAAACTAAAAAAAAAAACAGAGTCATTTTCTTAAAAAATAAGAGGATAGACATTTTGTAATTTATTCCACTCAAACAGGAATTCTAAAGGGAAGCTGTCAATGCATGGGGGAGGTTCTAAAGTGGTCATTCAGATTAGTTCTCCAAATTATAACTACTCTAAGTCACTATCAAAAAATCACTAAGACTTTGGGAAATATTGAGCTTTTCAACAAATCTCTCTTTAGTTTTTCATCTTAATATTATGATTAAAAAAGTTATTATGCAAAGATGATGCAAAATTTCATTGTGATGTAATATTTGGAAATAAACTCCAGATTTTTAATAACTTGAAATTTTAGAATGAATACAAAAATGCTCCAATTAGTTTTTGATTTTTATTATTAATTTTGTTATTAATTTTGGCAGCTTATTCCACAAGGGTATCAAAACACTTATTCCTAGACTTAATACTAATTTTTATTTCATTACTCATATTACCAAATCTCACATAAAATTCTAAATTCACAACATTCACACTATATTTCCAAATCAAGTTTCATTTTCTTATATTTAAATGCATTTAGAGGTTTTTTCCACAAAATACTATGCCCAAGAATACTGTAATTATTAGTCATCTCTCAATTCACAGATTTAGCTTAATTCAATTTTTACCCTCTGTGCATGAAAATCTATGAAAAACCTACCCTTCTTTTAGTCTTTATTTTGCAAACATGCTGCTGATCACAAGTGTATGCTTCTTTGGAATTCGATGCATGATGATTTATGATTTAGCTTGTGTTTTCTTTCAGATGGCATTGAGGATTTGTGAATACTACACTTCTCACAAGGTTTGCTGACTTCGGGCTTACTGATTGTAAACAATTCAAAATGGAGAAAAATAAGGGAGATGATGACAGCCTCTTTCCACCACTCTGGTTCCACAACTATTTTTTGTTCTGTAACAAATAACCTTTATTTTTCAAATCTATATTGTTAGGGCACACCAACACAATATGTATACTGATACTGGTGCTCCTATTTCACTGAATGATACAACCAATTCAATTTCTGCTGGCAAGAGAAATAGAAAAACATTGTTTAGTGCAAGACTATATTCATACAGGAATTGCTGTTGGGCATGTTTAAGATGCCAGTAGCTGTATAAATTAAGCAGATATATCATGCATGTGTTTGTATTAAGTACATGCTTCTACCTATAAATATTGATGCTGTGCTAACTAGGAGGCTAAAAAAATTAACAGAGATACAGTGGAAAGAATAAATGTTTTAAATTAATTTTCCCATTCATGAGTTAACTAACTTCTTATTATATACTATGTGCTGGCCATTAGCTTTTAAATTCTCTGTCAAAACAAAACCACAGGGATGAAGTTCTCTCAAAGCCAGTCCATGTTAAACAAGATGCACCCCTGAATATAAATAAACTGAGTTTCAGAAACCTACTGGACACTTTTATAGTCAGGCAAATTGCAGACTTCAGGAACAAAACATATACCTGTTGTGCCAAGTTTTCTGCCTACAGAATGCCTCGCTCTATGGACAGAAATCGTATGGTACATCCCGACTTGAATGTAAGCAAACAGGAGTCTGCACTAACTGAACAGCAAAATAACAACCACGGGGTATCAGCCTCACTTCCATACCCTCCCTCCATTCTTTCTTTTCTATTTCTGACCTATGAAGGCTGCAGTTTCTATGAAGATGAAAAGAGCCATTAAGAGCATCTTCTGGTATTGTCAGATGCATCAAAAGCTGCCCTTCATCTTTTGCTTCTCCCCTTCTCACCTTTTGCAATTTCATCTGTAGAACAGAACAAAAGCAAGAGATCTTTTCCTTAACACCTTTATGTCCACCAATAACAAACAGCTTCCCAGCTGCACTTTTTGGCATTACATCAGAGTTTTATGCCTTTGTTAGTCTCCAAGGATGCGGAGCAGACCAAAGGCTTGAATACTTTCAAGACTTCAGGCATTGCACACATCACATTATTCAGCTTCATGAATGAAAAGTGCTATAATACAACCTAAATAAAGCCCATAACTTGACTCTGCAATTATCTATTCTGGTTTTAAATCTTTTCAGTCTGAGAATACATGGGGTCAATCACATTCAATTCAGGATTGTGCAAGCAACTTGCACCTATTACAGTATTTGCTCAGAGAATTTGATACAAATGGTTTCTTTCAGGAAAACTATTTTTATTGCTACTGTTATTTTTGATAAACGTTATTTTTATAAAGCTGAAGGGAAAATGGAAAATAACTTTTATGTCTTCCTATGCAGGCAGCTTGTGTACTTATTTTGTACTTCCAGACTCAGTGATCCACAGAGTACAAATGAAAGCTTAAACAGCCAGCGACTGCCCTGATATCTCCACTCTCTCTAACGATGTGTTATGATATGCAAGACCGCTTCCTCAAAACACCAGAAGGAGCTTCAAGGCAGAACTACAATATAATCTCAACATACTAACACAGAAAGTTGACAAATACGTGAAAATGCAAGCATTCTCTGAAGAGAATGTAGATTCCTTTGAAATGCAGATTTTTTTTTCTAATTATTACCATTATTTTAATTTTTTAAAGGATCTGGGGGGAGGGTATACCACTGCTATTAAAGACATTTTTCCTTACAAATCACAGCCTAGTTTCAATTGGAAGTGACCTCTGGAGGTTATTTTGTCTAGTCTCCATGCTATACCAGGGCCACCTACAGCCAGTTGCCCAGGAACTTCATGTATTTGCATTTTTTTTTTCTTTGAAATGACGATTTTATTACATAATAACATGTATTTTTTCCCCATTATTGTCACAAGGCAAGGAGTACTAAACCTCTTAGGAAATAATCAACTGCCTGGCCTTCAAAATAAGTATTACGGTCTCCTAGGGTTGCATGGGAGACTGCAAAACTGACAGACCACAGACCGTCACCAATTATTTTATTCCATCAAATTCAGTAACTACCATAATAACAAAATTCAAAGAATGTTCTTAGTAAAATCAATACTTACCTTCTATAGCCTCCCTTTGCCATAAACAAATCAAGAGTCAATTTCTTGCATTAGATTTGCCATGCTTCAAACAACATATCTTAGTTGCACACATTTCCAACTGGCTTGACCAGTAAAACCACTGCCCAGGTAGGTATTCAGGTCAGGAAATTCTATGTTTGTAACTAAGACCTAAAACCAGGTAATGCTCAGCTTGTTGCTAAGCACTGAAGTAAATTCATCTTTATCCACAATCAGAAAATTTCTTCAAGAACTCCAGTGATATCATTTAGCATGCAAAGGTAAAGTTTGGTTTCCTTCAAGAGACCAGAAAAGACAAAGAAATACAACACCACCAGATAAGGTGATTCTATGTTGTACTCATCTTTTTGTTTAGATCATACCAAATGCTTAGGTATACTGAATGTTTTAGCTCATATGTATTTCGGAATAGATGTTTTGATAGACTTAATATCAGTAATACACAATTTGTAATGACAGACACTTCAGTATGAACATATTTTCAGTTGAGTAAATTTATCATCTTCATTACCCTGTAAGTTCTCACATGAATTTTCTATCCTTCAGGAAACTCCAGTCATAAGATATCTCAAACTGAAATAATAGCATTCTGCGGCAAATCAGTCTAAGTATCAAAATTAAAATCCAAGCCTGCTACTGTATATATTAAAAAAATATATAGGACAGATTTGCAGATAAATACATTCATATTCATTGAACTTTTCTCTAATTTCAGAAAAAAACAAGAAGCAACTTGAAGAACAGGAAGGAAGAACTTCTTCACTGTGCAGTAAGGACACTGGAACAGATCACCCAGAAAGGGTGTGGAGTCTCCCTCACTGGAGACATTCCACAACCATCTGGACACAATCCTTGCCATGTGCCCTGGGATGAGCAGGGAGGTGGAACCAGATGACCACTATGGCCCCTTCCAACCTGACCCACTTTTGCCTCTACAGTTGCAGTAGGCTCTCCATCTCAATTCCTCACATCCTGCCAGTGGTCCCACAAGTAGAACTACAGGGTTCCCTGTGGCAGAACCTTCTGTATCAAAAATCTTTTGAGCTGAAGGACACCTGCAGTCAATCACTGAGGTACAAGCCCATACGGGTGAGGAGTGTGAGGAACCAATTTAGTTTAATATGCCTCAACAATGGTTGTCAGAGGCACAAGATGCAGGGAGGCACAAGATGGGGGAGCACACATGTTGCTTACACGAGGCAGCTAGGAGAAGATGGGGGAGTAACTTTGTCTCTGGGGAGATTTCGCCTGGCAACAACACCTCTCATGGAACAGGCAGGCACCGAAGTCACTGCTTCTTCCAGAAACATTCTCCAATTGGACAGTAGCAGACCTCTACCAAGGGACGGCAGAGACAGGCTGGACTGGTCCAATGGCCTCCCATCAGAGGGCAGACTTCAGGACGGGCCGGGGGATATAAAAGCTAACTGCGTCACGAGCTGGGGTGGGGCTGTGCTCTCACAGGCTCGCTGTCTATTCCCTCCTTTGACGTGGTCCCAGCCTGCGCCTTTGGCTCTCCTGCCCTCGCTGGCTTGTGCTGCCCCCGCACCTCTCCTGCCTCCCTGTGTCCCAGAGCCCTGTCCAGCTGCGTCGCACCCACGTTCCTGCCCGAGCCGCCTCGACCCAGCCCGGCGCCTCGACCGTGGCCACAACTCTGTCCAATGTCCTGCACCTTTGGTCCGGCGCCTCATTCACCCCATGTTCGGCCGCTGCCACCGCCCTGTCACATAACCCTGTGACACCACCCTGTGACACACTGTCAGTGCTCCGGTTCTGCGCAGGCTCCTTAGAGCCGGCCCGTCCATCCCCCCGTCGCGTGGAGGGTAACGCCCTTTTTTCTCTCTATCTCCCTCCTCTGTCTCTCCTCTCCCCGTCGTTGTTCCTCTTAGTGGAACGCGACAGGGAGTTGGGCATATATCTTCTGAACTGCTGGAACTCACGTGTCAGTTTATCACACAGTTTCTCCACAGCTGAGATGAGGGAGGAAGAAATACGGTCATACATTCATATTCCTCAAGCTGGTGGACGGCTTCATCCACTGTTGCTGCCGCACTGTCTTTCCAGACTAATGTAGCCAGTGGGTTGGTGTGCGACCGTGGGGCACTCCGTACAAATTTCTGCCACATGGATCACATGGATTGGACTTTATCTGGATCTGTGGCTGTGTGTCGTTCAGGCCATAATAAATCATCTCACAGGGCTAATTCCCACAGTTATTGGATACCTTTCTCTGTGCAGTCCATTTGCCTGGGCAACATGTAGTATCTTCCTTGGAAGGAAACCTTTCCCTTGTGATTGATAGGATCACCTCCAGAGGTTAAAGACTTGAGTCCTTCTCCAATTGCTGTGTCAATGCCTGCTTCCCTAGAAAGTGATCCCAGCTGTTTGTCTTCTCTACCCTCTAATTCTGAACTGCTAGCCCAAATACCTGAGCATCGGAGCAGCCAGGTGGTAACATGTTCACTGGGATGACAGCTGAAATCTATTGTATATCCCGCAGCTCACCCAGGGACAGGCAGTGATGTTTAGCCTTTGTTGTGTCTCTTCCTCCTATTCCTTTTTGCCCTCCTTGTTTTCCCTTACTAAACAAGATGATGGTTTTTTGCATTTTCTCTTGTATATAGAGACAATGACAACAGAACATGCTGGTTCTGTGGCTCAGCTGCAGCAATTATCATTGGGCTTGGAGCAGCTACAGAGCCTGTTGTACTGTTACCAGCTCCAGAGGCCTCTTTCCTTGGAGGGTACTGAGTAGCACTGAGGAAGGCTCAGCTGGGAAGGCTGGGCCAGACCCCAGCATGTTGCAGAGATTTGTGTATCTGAAATTGCCAGATTCACTTTTTCCAAGTATTTTGCTAGTTATTCCAAATTCTGGACTTATTCAGGTGCAAAGTTACAAAACACTGGAGGCACCCACTGTCCTAGGCACTTCCCCATACTATCCCATAGAGCCTGCTACTTATAAATATCCAGCCTCGGGGCAGATCTCTGGCTGATGTTCTTAATTAGTTGTTTAACCTTAAAAAAACCTGAACCATGTGCGGTGATGTGCTAATTCCTAGCAAAAGGACCAGGTTTGTTTCAAGAATATTCAAAAATCTTTAGAATTCTTAAAAGCTACATTACTCAGCCTGGAGGCAAAAAGGGACATAACTGCCCCATAGACTGACTTTCCAAGGAGAAAAGGTGTTATTATTAATAGTTCCCAATAGGTGATTCCTGATGTACAGAGGTGACTGGTATACTGTATACATGTACCAGAGTAGTTTCATGCACAGCAATGCTATCATATCATAAGCCCTTCACATCACTTTTCTCTACTACAAAGTACAAAATGATAAGCCTTAGCTCAGGCCCCATGGAGGGTAAACATCACCACAGGGAACACACAGAGCAAGCCTTAACCCTGAGAATAAGCATAACTCTGACAGCAAATAAATCAACATTGCAACCAGCAACTACTAAACATACACAAAGAATGCTTACAACAAATTTGTTCTAGCATGCTATGATCAGATCAGTCTTTACCTCAACCCTTTGATCCCCATGTTGGGGGTCAAAAAGGACTGTCATGGTTTAACCCCAGTCAACAATGACATACTATGCAGTCACTCCCTCCCTTGCCCCTCCACCCCACCAGTGGAATGGGAAGGAGAACAAGGAAAACAAAACTAAAATTAATTGGTTGATATAAAATCAGTTTAATAATTGAAACAAAGTCAAATATAATAATAAAAACAATAATAATAATGATATCAATAAAAGGGAGAGAGACGGATAAAACCCAACAAAGACAAGCAATGCACAAGACAGTTGCTCACCACCCACTGACCAATGCCCAGCCTCTCCCCAGGTAACTCCCATGTTTGATATGTGAGTATGATGTTCTGTGGTATGGAATATCCCTTTCGACAGTTCACGTCAGGTGAAAAGACCATGCTCCCTCCAAGCTTTTTGTGCACTTCCTCAGTAGCAGAGCATCAGACATGGAAAATCCTTGACTTAGGGTAAGCCCTATCTAGCAACAAACAAACAATCAGTGAGTTATTGACCTCATTCTCACACTGAATCCAAAACACAACACTGTATCAACTACAAAGCAAAAATTAACTGTATCCCAGCCAAAATCAGGACACTTCATAATGTTTATATTCATTTATTCAATCTCAGTAATAAATATTTAATCAATCACATAATCTCTTGGTGACAAAAAACACAGAATACATCAGAATATGGACTGAGGTAGGCTGAAGAGACTTCAAAGATGATGTCTGCCTAGGTTTGGTTGTTGGACAGGTACAGGATTAGCCCTGGCAACAAGAAGTTGGAACAAGTTCTGCTTGGAAGGCACTTAGACTGGCCATAGCTGAGCAATGAAGCAAATAGTGCTAAAAAAGCAGAACAGATGAGTCCCATGAGAGACTCCTCCTGTGAGTGACAGTTAGCCACATCCTGACCTGCCCCATCAATTTACTTTCCCAGGATAGTATCACAGACATGGCAGAGCTTGCTGAGGCTCATCTGTTTCCAAGGCCACTTCTCTGATACTTATTCACATAGAGACCACTGACATTGACAGGGGAGGCCCAGAGGTGACTACAAACTCCAAACACTTGGGTAAAGAACCCGGGCTCCTGTTCATGCCATGGCCAAGGAAAATATCTTAGCAAGGAGCAAAAGTTTCCTACAGATGAATGAGCCTCAAGATCTAACTAAAGACAGGAAAATCCTCTATATTTGCAAACCTGTCTTCTCATAATGTCAACCAATAAGAGTTTCAGTTCACCAGTAGATAGGTTCCCTAGAAAACAGTCTCATTTTATTCAATATTTAAAATTTTCTAATGATCTTTCCAGATGAATGGAGCAAAATACTAAAAAGATAGAGTATATCACATTCAAAAAAATGACAGATTCAAATAGTTGACCAAGGGGAAAAGAGAGAAGATGACAGTAGCTAGGAATTAGAATACAAAAAGAATTAGGATATTCCATTTCAAACTGCTTTGCATGTCCTTATACTCATTTCTAATCAAGGCCTGCTTCTTTAATACTGCTGATTGTGCAAATTCACTTTGCTCTGTCTGCGTTATATACTTTTATTTAGAAAAAAACAATTATTTTCATTTGCATCCTCCTTTTAATGAACTAATTATAAATATAAAAATTCAAATTCAATAGACAAAGTACAGATGGTTAATCCCAAGTTATAGAGACTTCAATTTTATTTTTTATAAAAAATTATTGAAAATATTTCATAACACTGGACATGCAGGAGTACATTGATTTAGATTAAATCAAAAAAGCTTGTTATAGTTACCATTTTTAATTGTAATAAATTGTAATAAATTATTATAGAAGCCAAGTTCTCAAAAGTAAATATTTTTTTGCATTAGACAAATTTAAAAAATATACTTACTATTCAGTAAGTCAGCAAATCTGATCCTGCTGAGATGATGCACAAAGGTTAAAGTGACATTTTATTACTTAAGTGTTATATGCACATTTTGAGACAGCTCCCCACAGAAGAAGATAAAAGAGAACAGGAAAGTCTGACATATACATTTTAAGATCAAATTATTACAATTGATGTTCTACAGCAATGCAGGAAAAAAAAAAGATTTATTAATGAACATCTTCAATTTCATGTCTCAGCATAGGTGGAGTGAAAATTTGTAACTCATCTCAAAGATTTATTCTGAAACTACTGTCAAAAGTTAAGTCTAGACTGAATGTAACTTTTATTTCTTTTGACATTTGCTTGATACACAAAATTACATTTCAGGAACAGTCAATCCAAAGACCGTATTTCTGTCACTGAAATCACGTCTTTTGATGGAACTTCACTTTTTGCTGAGAAAGTATCCAAGAAAAAAATAAATTATTTGCTATGGCTCTGGGAATGCCATGCAAGTCTTCTGCTGATTTCATCATAAAGTTATTAATTTGGAAAGAGCTAAACTAAAAGTTCAGCATACCTGTGAATACATTGGTCACACAAGCAAAATAAAAACAGCAAACAGAATCCTTAAGGGAACACAGTATATTTCTTACATTTTAATCCCTGTGGAGTAACAGGATCCAAAAGAAAAGATGTAACATTCTGATCATAAAAAGTTCTACAAAAAGATTACATAAATTTTAGAACTAAATACTTGCTCTGGACATACGGAGAAAACCTTATGGTATGTAAAATTATCTCAGGTATTAAAAATTTCCTAAGCCTATTTTCATTCACATTTGTCTCAGCTATAACATGTAGTCCAGTATAAACCATTAATTAATTATAATAAAGAGACAATAAAATTAAAAGGTTTGGAGGCTTATTAATTTATGGTAGGAGAATAAACTTGTACGTCTGTATTTGGGCCTCCTACTGCATTGAGAGATGGAAAGCAAGGCTGTCTCTAGAGCAGCACTTCAAGCACATCAGGCAGGGAACTCTTCTGACAGATACTTCTCCATCCCACCAAAGCACACAAAAATAAATGCAAAGAAAAAGAAGCAAGACTATTCTGGATCATCCCATCAGTGGAAAAAAAAAAATTGAGCAAGTGGAGATTTCCTGATAACACAGCTTTGAGTTTCAGCAGTATAAGCAACTTTTCTTTTTCACGCTCTTTGCATTTAATTTTTTCAGATCTTATTAAACACTGTAAAAGAATAGCTAGAGGATACTCTAGAGCTCAGGATTCAAAGGAAAGCAATAAGGAATATTCTTATACAAATCACTATTTTCAGTTTTAGGATTTAAGAGCTTCTAATAATTTCTCATTAGATTGCTGTTCTGCCTAATGTTCATTACTATAATACCATCTACCATACAGACTCGCTCCTTTCCAGATCCTTCTCCAGCCATTGAATAACAAAAAAATACATACTTTTTTTAAATTCCCAATTAAGCCTCAGAAGCAGGTCAAGGGAGAAGATTCTGCCCCTCTGCCCCGCTCTGCTGAGACCCCACCTGCAGTGCTGCATCCAGCCCTGGGGTCCCAGCACAGCAAGGACAGGGACCTGTTGGAGCCAGGCCAGAGGAGGCCATCAAGGTGACCAGAGGGATGGAGCAGCTCTGCTGTGAGGAAAGGCTGACAGAATTGGGATTGTTCAGCCTGGAACAGAGGAGTATTCAGGGTCATCTAATTGTAGCCTTCCAGTACTCGAAGGGAGTCCACAGGAAGGATGGAGAGAGCCTATTTACAAGGGCCTGGAGTGACAGGACAATGGGGAATGGCTTCAAACTGACAGAGAATAGGTTTAAATTAGATAGTAGGAAAAAATTCTTTACTGTGAGTGTGGTAAGGCACTGCCACAGGTTACCAAGAAAAGCTGTGGCTGCGCCATCCCTGAAAGTTTCTGAGGCCAGGCTGGATGGAACTCTGAGCAACCTGGTCTAGTGGAAGGTGTCCAGGCCCATGGCAGGAGGGTTGGAACGAGATGATCTTTAAGGTCCTTTCCAACCCAGAGCATTCTGGATTGCGTGATCTGCTCCTTAGAGACACTGCAAATCAAAGTGTTCCTAATCCATGCTATTGCTCAACACTTCATTTTCAGTAAAATTGTGGTCAATTAATATAATTTTCTAGTAACACCTTTTTTCAGCAGCTCTCTTTTCACACTAGAACGTCTAGATGTGTTTTCTTTTACGCCTCTGTTCCCTATTGACATTTATTTGATCTCAAGCTCTTTATCAACCAGATGAAATTTTAGAATTCACAACTGGGTTTTCTCCATCCAAAAGTCACACAGAACCAAACTTATTATTTGACAGTGTCCCTGAGGCTGGGGGAAAGAATGAATGTTTCTGTCTTTTCCCTGAGATGATATCACTAACGAAATCACCAAATACAAGCTGCTGTTTAACTGTGGTCAGCTTAGGTGAGAAATGGTAGAAGAATAACGTGTAGGGAAGCTGTTCTTCTATCATGGCAGATGCTTCCTAGATAAGAAAACAAGGACCTTTCCAAGTTGTCTGAATTCCTGTAGGAAGTGGCTGATTTCTCACAGTTGTAAACAGAAGCCAAAATAACTAAGAGAAGTATTTTCCTGACCCATTTAAGGATGAGAAAGTAAAAATCTGTTTTCCCTAGAAGATAAACTCTCACATATGTGGCTTGTTTGATTTATTGAATTCAGTCTGAGAAATTGAAAATTTGAACTCTCGGAAGCTGCTTTTATTTTGGGTACCATTCACCTTACTAAATAAAAACATTTAACAATTATGTAAATCTCTATATGTATGGACAACCATCCAAAACCTGTAAGAATGTTTTACAATGCAACAGGAACTGTATAAATGCAATATAGTGATACATGTCTTTTTCTCAGTCTATCTCCTTATTATTGCTGCTCAGACACACGCATATCCAATTTTATATAAATAAAAATATGTTAACAAAGAATCATCACTGCATAGTCCTAACACTTGTATAGATGCAACTAGTAACATCAACATCCATATGTGGAATCTTGGAACTGAACCTTTTAAAAATTTGTTATTACTACAAGTTTTTGATAAAAATCAGTGGTATGGTCTATGATGGTAGAAAATATTTGTAATTAAGAAACAAATAAACCAAACCAAAACACCAAACAAAACACCCAACCTACAAGAACAAGTTTACAAAGGCCTCATTTTAAAAGAAAATTTATTTAACCCTGGGGATCTGAGTAAATTCCAGGCAGAGATTTATTTTTTTTTTTCCTTTCTATACAGCTAAACCTCATATTTGTGACATACTACAAACTTATTTTCCATGCTTAAAAGGCTTCTGTTGAGTCTAGAAATAACTTTTAGCTATATTCCCTAAAATCTATTCAGAGATATAAAAAACTACCATACTTTGTACTATCAGACCATTTCCCATTATTTCCTCTTCCATTGTTTTTCCAGTATTGTGACTGATGGAAGATTAAAACATTTTCAGTACATTAAAGAAAGATCTTATTCAAATATTGAACTGACCGCTGCTCATTTTCAAACTAGAAATGGGTATATGGATATTTTTCATCATATTTTCAAATTGATCACGCAAACAGACTGGAAACTTAATGACCTCCTGCTATTGGGAAAGATAAGAATTGTTCTTTCTCTGCATACAGTGAAAATTTACATGGAGCTGGAACTGAGAAATTTAGCTTTTCCGCTGAGTGAACAAGAGTATAACAACCTCAATTTGATCACAGATGTATGAAGTAGCCAATGCTTTACTTACTGGATATAGGTGTGATCATATGATGGAAGAAGTCCTTCTAAACATTGCAGTATGTGCACACAATAATCTTCATATGATCCCAGTATCACACTTTTAAATTACTCATGTTGGAATCAAAGGATCCAAAAATCAAATTATTTCATTTTTAAAATCTTCATATCACTACAATGTAGAAGAACTCTATTGTATGTACCTTTAAAAAGAAACCCCAAACCCCCAAACCTACACCAAATACCCCACAAGACTACACAGAATTTCAATTAGTGATAAAATGCTGCACCCTGAGCTGCAGTTTTAATTTTAAGCCATTCTTAGTTTTACTACATCACAAATATGACTGTAATTGGTGCACAGAAGCAAAAGGGGAACAAAGTCAAACAGCAGCTTTACATATGTAAACAATACAGAGAAGATTTCAAAGTTAATATGGAACACAAACATGGGTCTTAGGTATTCAGTATAATCCTCAAAATATCCATTTAAATTGAGAAGCTGCACGTCACTGACTTTTGTTAAAAAAGCAAGTGTTTCTAACTTTTCCAGAAGTGCATAGTGGCTTAGGCAGTTGAAATTTCAGTCTTTTTAAGGGTACATACTTACTTCTCTAAAATAGGGTAGCTGCTAAATTTCCACACTGGATATATTCTTTATGAATTCTGACCAAAAAAACACTTTCTATACCTTTTTAAGACTATAGAATTAGAAACAAACCCCCCAGTGCTTCACATTAATAGTGGTGTTATTACAGGGAGTGAAGAAAACTGTTTCAACTCAAAGCACCCAAGTGCCAGCACTATATTGAGACACCATGAAATACACTTGGATGAACTCCAAGATTGAGAACCACCAGAAAAGCAATTGAGTGTTTAAGAGTTCATCTGTCTTTCTGACACAGTATGGATTCAGTCCCCCCAGATGAAAATGTCCTGGAAACCTCAGCAATAAACCAGCAGTCCTAGTTTTACTCTGTCAGTAAATAAATGGAAATGTAAAATTTTACCTCATCGTCCTGTTTTGACTTAGAGGCCAGAGAAAGATATGAAGAATTCAGTATGTTTTTTAAATGGTGCTATATAACCAAAATTATCCTAAAATCATTGCATTTATTCATAAATATTTTGCTCTCTAAGAAATTATTAAATACTGGGATATGAAGACTGCCAGACAAGATATGCCATGGTAAGAAATATAAAAGAAAAAAAAAGAGGAGTTGGTTTCTGCACTTATATTTTGCACAAGTTTCCTTTATTAGCACCAGCCTATGAATCAGCCTTAATTATTGTACAAGTAGAATTAATTTCGTTAAATATCAATAGGGGTGTAGTGATATCTTTTAACTCCTAAACCAGATGACATACCACCCTAACATATCTTGAACAAAATTTGATTATATAGCTCTTTTTGGAGGTAGCAGCAAGTGTATAGGTAAAGATACATCCCCTTATAAACACTCAGTTGTTTGGATTTTTTTTAATTTCTTCAATAGTCTTCAAATGAATGGTGATATGGAGAAACAAAATTTCATGTTACATCATACGAAATTTATTAAAGGTCATTCTAGACCTGTGCAAAGAGTATCCATATGTTCACAGCCTACTTAGAGCATCTAAATAAACATTTTTAGGTCTTAGAAGTCAGTTTATAAAATAAGTTTCATTACCAACTCAGTTGAATGCATATTTCTTGTACAGGAGAAGCAATAACAAGACTTCAAGCAACACCGTTGTTTGATTATGTTTGTTGTTCTTACCCTAAAAAATTCCTTGCTTTCAGAGGCCTGCCCCTTTTTCATAGATTAGTTCAGATTAAAATAGTTGAAAGGGAAAATAAAAAATAATTTACAATTAAGGTACTTCAATAAAAAAAGGTCAGTGTTAAAAGACTTTGCAAAAGTCACTTTGACTCTAAACAGTAAGAAAATTGCTAAGAAAAAGAGCACAGAATTCAGTGCAATTTGTAGCAGATATCAGAGTCAAAAGAGAAAGAAGTGGCCAAAAGTACTGAAGTATTACATAATGAGATTCCCAAAACAATTCCAGAAGGGAATTTTCTTTTTCCTTTCATGTTTCATAAGTACTTCACAAGCTCTCAAATGCACACTATTTGAAGGATTTGCATCTATGGTAAAGAAAGGAATTTAAATACTCTTTATTCAACTATTTCAGATATTGTGTCAATGGACAGAATGCATTTCTAGTCAATTTTTAAGAAGAAGTAAGTTAAAAGTACTACAAAATATCTATTTATTTGCCACCATTTTTTCCTCAAGTATTAACCTAATGATTGTTTGGCTTACAATAACAAAATGTTAAAATATCTCACTGAGTCTATTCTTGAGTCTTCTTTGATGACTGTCCTTTCAAAATCTCCTTTTTATCTTTTGTTTTCTTTCCTCAACATAACAAGTAGCAAAATTAAATCCAAAGAAGTCTTGGTATCTCTCAGTACTATGAATTCACACACACAAACACCCTACCAACCACTCCCCAAAACACCAACCAACAACAATCTGCACACCAAACAATGCCAAGCAACTCTGCTGCTGCCAAAATAAACTCTACCGAGCCATGAATATGACTCAAGGTACAGACCTGTGCGGAAGAAATTAGGCAGCTGCAGGCTTCCCATAAGAAATCACTGAATGTGCTGAGTTGGAAGGGACCCCTAAGGGCCACTGAGTCCAACTCCTGGCCCTGCACAGGACACTCCAACAATCCCACCCTGGCCCTGAGAGCATTGTCTAAAAGGTCCTTGAGCTCTGGCAGCCTTGGGGCTGTGACCACTCCCTGGGGAGCCTGTTCCAGTGCCTGACCACCCTCTGGGGGAAAAACCTGTTCCTATTATCCAAGTCCTTGCAGTTGAGCATCTCCTGACAGCACAGGCTGAGGGCAGCTCCCACCATATCCAGCCTGTGCCCATCAGGCCAAGCTGCAAAACCTGGCAGACACCAAAGCCCAGCCTAATCAATAGGGTGAGCTGCCCACTCAGAAGTGGGTGTTCTGGTTATCACATTGCCTCATTCCTCTAAAGTACTTCAGGGATTTAACCCTCTTTTCAAGCTCGTTTGTTCGGGCCATCCTGAATGATTCTCCTCTCCCTGAAATCTGGACATTCTATATGTCAGTTAAAACACGGAAACATCAGTGTTTGCTCTACACATTGAAGGCTTACCATGCCATCTAAACTGCACCCTTTGCGTCCGATTAAAGAAATGCCAATGGGGATAAAATTTCCAAGAGCATCTTAACTGGCACAGATCTTATCATTCAGGGGCTTGACACCCTGTTTTCCCCAACAGGGAGTTCACACTTCCCTAGTCCTGGGTCCTTATTCCTGCTAATGCGCAAGAGAGAAGGCAGCTTCAGTGGGCCATGTCCCTTCACACCAAGGTGAGGAACAAGAGAAAGGGCAATGGGAGAAGCTATCTCAGTTTTCTCAGGACAACAAAAATCATCGAACCTACAAATGGTATAATCTTCAGAGAGAAAATCAGCAACTTGTGGTCTGAATCTCTGAAGCAGTACGAAAACATATCAGTATGTGGTTTGAACCAAATATTTTCAGCTAGAGTTCTGTAAGGCAAATCAGACCTTTCCCCAAACCTTCAAGGTTTCTCATTTTATCAATATTATAAGACTGAAAAAGCTAAAAGTAGTGATAGCTTTTTATAATTAAAAAAAAAAATGCAATCAGTAAAGCAGGAAATTCTTCACTGCTTGAATTTCACTTTCTTTAATGATAGTTTTTTCATATTAGCTACCCTGCAGCTTGTGCTACCTGATCTCATCAGAGCTGGTCAGCTCAACAGCTGCAGGATGAAATATACTACAAAATAAACCAAGAAAGAAGATTAAATTAGCATCTAATCTCTTTTAAGGTGAATTTCAGTTTTATAGCTCTTAAGGAATAACTAGCAATTTGTTATTAAATTTAGAAATATATTTTCAGCCTTGAAACCCCTTGATGGATCAAAGAAAAATGAAATCCTTTTTCCACACAAAAGCTCAATATACAAAGAAGAAAAACCCTAATAGAAACTTTGCCTCAGCCAGTTTTATTAGATTAATGCAGTATGACAAATCAATGTAATATTCCCATATTTATGTCTTATAAGAGAGATTGGTTGTTCAGCTATGTAAATATAATTTGCTTGGTTGGGATTCTTTGTCCTTCCCCTTCCTTCCCTGAATTCATATTTTATGCACCTCACACAACAGAAAAGCAAGGTCAACACAGCCAACCCTTTTAAGACTCAATGCACAGAAGTGATGCATTAACTCCTCGTGTCCCTTGTTTTTTCTATTTAGTGCTTATAGATAACAATTTCTGTGGCCTATTAAGCCTAAGAAGACTTCAACAAAGGTAGATTATGTAGTTCTCATCTGGAAGAATTATATGAGCAGTATTTTAACTATAGAAAAGACCCCACAAACACACAGACAAGTACACGGCAAGATCTGAGAACAAAGCATAGATTTTGCCACAAAGATACAAACTTCCTTTTGTCTGGTGTCAGCCTCCTCTTTGCTTTTTAATTTTCCTCTTAAAAAACCCAACCAAAGAAAAAAAGCAACCAAAACCAAACCTGTTTTTAGCTTTTCCACAGGTTCTCAAGCTTTAATTTTTTTATGGTTGTGTTTAAACCACTAAAGAACTCATCATAAGCCAGTGTACGTTGTAAACAGTTGTATCAAAATAATTACAATGTTCAACAAAGTAACATGCTAAATTTAAACTCAACAATAAAAAGGTTCACTTTTCCTTTTCAAAGGAACCCAGAGGTCTATTTAAAAAACCATAAATTAAAAAAAATTGTGGTATTTGATCCAAAGTTTGTTAATGCAACAGATGTCAAATGACACTACCTGTAAACAACTATATTTATAAGCTTTACATCAAAACGACATGATTTATTACAAGTTGTCAGCTGTTAATTGGCTCTCACCAAACTGTTTTGGCATTGTGACTTATTTTTTAGTTAGGAAAAAAATCAAAGTAAATCTTTTTATGATCATTGTAGTTTCAGGCTATAGTAACTAAACCTATGTTTGTTAATTTATTTTTTTTACCGGAAATCTAAACATTTTCCACAGAAAAAAGACATAACCACTGCCTTAAAAATCTCTCCTGATGTTAAAGGCATCCTTCATACAAGATTTAAGCTGGTCAAAGCACTTTACACCATCCAGGGATGCTGTAGCTCCCTTACGCAATAGAATTTTTTGAAAATACACAATAATCTCTAATTTCCTTTCCAACTGAACCCTCAGAATCACTCTGGGATACTCTTGAAATGTAAGATGGAGATGCAAATATGTAACTTTTAAGAGATGACCTTATTTGTAAAAGATAAAAGGCCACTCAGTCGTGGATTAACAATTACATTTTTCTGTAAAAGTCTTAATCATACATAGGATTTTTTTTAAAATCATATGGGATTACTTGCAAAGTGCTTCAAATGTAAACCTTATTTGGACACCTGTGATATTAAAACCTATTTTTAAGAACTTACCTCAAGACTTTTTGCAAGATACTGTTGATACTGTGCTTATTGTTCTGAAAATGTTTCCTTTCTTCAGGAAAAGGAAAACTGGCAATTCAGCACTTCATCAAAGAACATTTCTTTGCAACAGACTACACAAACATGCTCCAAGAAAACACATTATGCAAACGCTGCACAACCTAATCCATATTTTATAAGTACAAGAATAAGCAGAATATATATGCTAAACACTCTTGAATGTTGGCTTTCCCCAACAAAATACCTGCATTGTTCTTCTTAAGGGAAGCAATGCAGACATTAATACAATTGTGCCAACAGAACTCATGGCAACCAGCTTGCATTTTGAAGGCATGGGATACTTATCAGTTAGAGGTCCAATTACATACGAGACACAACATTCAGCTGTAAAATATTTCATGCATATTTACAGGGTTTTTTAAGCAATAAATGACTCATCTGATCTAACTAGCTTTGATGTTATGTTTCTATTAAATTAAAAAGTGCTCCAGTTCTGCTTGTTACTCCCTTGCTAGCTATGACATGCTGCCACCAGGTGGAGATAATTTAATAAGAAACCTATTTATGTACAGAGACAGTGGGAGGAACTTCATAATATAAAACTGTTATTGTAAATTAACCAATCAAGGAAAAAAAAAAATAAAATCCCTGAATTAACTACTTAACTGGGAAAAATACTTTGTATCTACCACTAATTTTAACACATAGAGATGCCAAAATTTGATAAAAAATATTCTGAAAAATCCTCACAAATTTGATCTTAAAAAATTCCGAAATTCATACAGAAAATCATTATAAAACCTCAGCAGCAGTCATACAACCACAGAACCAGTTCAAATACAATCCTGCAGCCTTACACTCTTTCACCAGTGTGTGTATGTGAACTGCTTAACACAAACAGAAGACAGAGTGATTTGAGGCAATTGGGTCAGGAGATCAGTTACACAGAACTGCTGCTTCTTGAATATATCCAACAGATACCAGACAAGTGTATATTTTGACTGAGAGCAGTAAAAAAACATAATTGTCTTAGACAATATGTGGCTGCTCTCTTCACAGAGACAGATTATGGGAACAGCACATCATTTCCTTCAGGGTCTGTCGCGCCACTTGCACTGAGTTTCTTCACAATGCAATATGTATTTTAAGGGAAATACAAACAGCTTCAGAAAACAGATATAAGTAAGTACAACATTTAGACGATGTAGTAGAGTCATCCCGCTCTTGTCATGTTCTACACTAGCAGTGCAACCCACTCATAAGCATCTCCCTGCTTTAGATAATAGGGAGAACAAGCATTCTTTCACCCTTAAGTCCTTGCTGGATGTAGCTAATGGAGAAAAGAAGGCTGAGAAACAAGGAAGGCACTGTCACTGTATCATCATCACTTGACCCTGCAACCATCTCCAGCCAAAGACACTGCAGTACCTACACCACGTCTTCTATGTAAACATCACCCTCTTCCAAGGGCAGACACCAGCAGACTTGCAATCAGGAAGATTGTACAGAGATAGGTTGGTGGGGAAGCTCATAACTGGCTGCAGGTCAAAACAAAATTGCAAGAACCAAACCGCCAATTTAGCTTTACCACAACTTGCATTGCAAAGCAAAGACGGAGATGGTTTCCCCTGGGACAAAGGCCTGTTAATCCTATGTGTCTGTCTGTGGACCAACATAATTTTTCAGATATTTAGTATTACACAAGAATTAAAAGCAGGCATTCTTTTCTTCAGATCTAGAATGTCATTCCCTATTCTTCATTGAACTTTTGATTTGGTTTAGTCCTTCAGTACTTTAAAAAAATAACCATGTCATCTTCATATGTAATTGCCTTAGAAACCCCTGCTTTAAATTCTTTTAATTTTTCATAGTATGTATTTGAGAGTATTCTTTTAGATTTAATTTGTGACATAGAATTTAGTCTCTAGTTAGAGAGCGATGTATAAAATATATTGATATCATGAGAGGTATGAAGTCTTTTTAATTATACTTTTTTACCTTTTTTTAAAAGATAGAATTAAGATATTGCAAGCAAAGAAAAAAACACAGCAGAAGTATTTTAAATTAATTCTTTTATATTCCTCTGAAACAAGATTTAATGTCATAAAATGCAGAATAAAGTAACAAAGTGAAGATTGTTTAAGAGGTTTTTTTTAAAAGCAACGCTTTATTTCTATATTACAAGTCTCTCACTGAATTGCACTTAGCCAAACCTGTTTAGGCAATACAGGTGGAAATCCTGTGGTCAGTGTTTTGCAAAAAGCTAAAGATTGTGTTCTAATATGGAACCATTGATGAGATGTATCAACTAAGGACATATTAAATTGGAGTTATGATGCCATTTAATGATTTAACATGGGCCTGGAAGAGCATTTGAACATGGGCCAGAAATAAAAACCAGGTGTTTCCAAAACCTTGAGAACAATCAGGCTGCATTAAATACGAGAATAATATGTATAGAAAGTTGCAAGAGCAATTACATGGAAGCAGGACGAAATTAGCATCTGCTAAACCTGTATGAGCTTGACACAGTGTCATCCATGTTTTCTGATGGAACACAGGGGTCCAAGGTATATGATAAAACAAAACACATTCAAGCAATTACTAGGTGGGAAACAGGATTTAACAGAATTGGGAGTAGATTACTGGAAAACATTGTCTTCCACAAATTATAACTACAAATAAATTATATACTTTGCCATATACATGGATCGTTTGATATCCTTCCAAATCATATGAACTGAACATGAGTAGTGGAATAAATTTCTTTCCCCCATTGATTACACTGATATTCATCAGATGTATCTGATTAGAAAAATGTGACCAATATTGCATGATTTTTTTTTCATGGTAAATCTTAAAATCTAAATGACGGACCAATATAATTTTAAACTAAGGCCTAAACAACTCGGATTTACATGGCAGAGAACTTACTTACAAATAAAAGGAAAAATGTTTGTTAAGTTACAAAATTTGGAAGTATACCCTGCCAAGGATACTGCTGTTTCATAAGAGAGGATATAAAACATTCCAGACTCTTTCCATTTTTCCTTTTTTCTCAAGGAATGTGTGGAACTAGACTTTGACTTGTTGAATGTAAGTTATTTGCTGGCACTGTGATTCTCTTTTTTTTCCTTAGGCAAAGTTGCTTTTACAGCATTAATTGAAACCATAAATAGAGCACATTTAGGAGAACATTTGCCTCTCTTATGGGTATCCAGCCTTCTTTTCTGTCTGGAAAGGCCAGAAAAAATAGCTACATTGAAGAAATTAATGACATAATCATAGCAAAAAGGCAGAAATTTGTCTTATCATTAATTATTTAAAAACATATGCAAAAGTCACAAGAAAAATTCCTCCCTTCATGATGAGTCACTTTTTAACATCTCTGCAGGGAGTACAAATACTGATCATTTCATGTTTCCAGTAACAGTTTGGCAAAACTTACTTGGCTATGACTTCTCTAAATACCAGATTCTTCTTTAAACATACCCGGAACAGTTTTTGTCAGTTCCAAAAAAGTTAATGCTTCTATTTTTCTAATGGTCATAATTTTTACTTTTTTTCCACTGTTTGAGAATTGCTACTTATTTTATGATGTCAAAGTATTTAGAAACCATTTATTTAGGTGTACAAGAGTGGACTTTACAGTCATATCTCAAAGCACCTGTGAAATGCTACCTATTTTTCATCTCAAATTTTGGACTTAATTATCACTAAGCCATAATGAAAACATAAGTGAAAACTGAGATGATTTTCGTTGCCTGATAAATCATTGCACTAATTTTACACACCTGAAATTCTAGAAAATTTCCTGAACAGATGTTAATACTTATAATGGATTATTAAGTATAACTATTAAATAGTTAATTTCAATGTACTTTTTTTATTTACCAAATACAGACTTATAGAAGAAATTTCAGGGTTTAATTCCAAAAATAACTTAATCAAAAAAATCAGGAGAAGAGCACTTCTGGAGTAAAAGATCCTAGTGTCCTTCTAAAGGCACAGCATTACAACACCACCCTCGAATCTATTTACCCCCTTAAAATCACATAATTTTATACATACATATCTTTTTTAAAGGCTGTTTCAATTTTCTTTGCTCTTATGGACAGAAGTAATCTTTACATTTTCAGACCAAAGCTGTTTAGTCAGCTCAAACTCATTTTGTCCTTCACAAAGCACATACTTTAACTAAAGAATAATTCTCTTTCCTTCCACTTTCCACTCTTGAATTGTTAGAGACTCCAAATATATCCCTCTTCACTCTGGAGTAAACAAACCTGTTTGCTCACGTCCTGATACCCTTTCTCACCTTGCATGAACACTTATTCCTAAAAATGAATTGAACACAATATTAAAAGAACAGATTTCATTGAAATATGGCAAAAGGGTGTAACTAAACAAAATTACTTACATTTTTCAGGTATATGAGACTATAGGCTGTATTTACACATACAGCCTTGCACACTACTTGTGCAAGAGCAGCAAGCCTCTACTGGCCAGACGTCTTTTACCTTTTAAACAAAAATACAGAATTTGCCAGTGAATCTTCAGTTTCATTTGAGATCATGGGATGGAAATTACCTGCTCATTCACTTTGGCTTCCACTTGCAATTCAAAAATCTTCCTATGATTACCCCTTACCATCAGTTTTCCTTTGCCCTTTTTAATACCTCCTTCCTTTCCTTACAAAATCTTGGCATTCCGATAATGATTTTTAAAGATCAGGGATTCAAGAATGCACAGGATAATCTCAGAGCATGTGCTAACATCACCAGTAAGCTCAAGAAGGGTTACTGAAAGTAACAGCAGGAAATTATGGTGGGAGTGGTTGAGATTTCAGAAATATCTGAGCTGTAAGTGTGTAACTTGAGTTAGAGATAGTTTGCATATCAGATACGAATTGCTAGATTTTTTTTTTTTATTTAGGTATCTGAAATTGGCTTTTTTCCTAAGGCTTACAGGTCTCCCACCAGAAAGGAGAAGGCTAGGAGAATGGAGGGGGTGGAGGGACAGAGAGAGTCCCACTCCTGTTTTCTACCATGTGCATTAAGTTTAGGATAGACAAGCAAATCGTGCTAGTGAGTCACAACCATTGTTCTACAGATACAGACAATAAAACACTCTGACTCATGCACAAGGCGAAGCACTGCCTGAAGTCCTCTGAAATGAAACAGGACTCCTGTGTAAGGAGGGAACTATGGGAATGAGTGGGGGTGGCACAGAGCAGGAGGAATAGGTGCTGAGGGTCTGGGATTCACAACCTGCACATTAGGTGTGAGTACTCCTCTCTGCATAGGCTGCACCGCTGGCAGTGTGCTGAGAGATAACATTTCATTCCACAAAACTATACAGAAAGCCGAGAATTTCTAGCTATTCAAAGACCATTTCACTTCCTACTTTACTCTCTTAACACACATAACTTATTTTACAGGAGTTAAGAAATGATAGACTCTTCCACAACTGTCCTTGCACTTAAAAATTCACCTAGCAGTCTGGCTTGCTGCCAACCACTTACTCAAATCACCCATTCAGTATTATCCCAATCTGTGTTTTCCAGAGGGTGTTTTTGTTTGGCTGCATTTTTATAGATGTATAACAGTATAAATTTCCTCTTCTTGTTAAGTTACTGACATGTCGTTGCATGGCTTTCTCTGTATCTGCCCTGCCTAATAGGACATCCAAACCTTTCACTTGCTGCAATCTAAAAATAACAATGCTCAAATGAACTAGTAAAAGAAAATAATTCTACATCTCAGCAAAGCTTTATCACCTGTCACCACTGTAAGAAAAAAGCTGAATCTGCCCTCTTATGCAAGAAATTGAATATGACACCTGTTACAACAGCCCCTGTTGTCTTTATTTACTACCAGTATCTTCATGCTGAGCTCGACAAGACAGAATATACAAAAACACACCTTTTAAAAGAGAATTAAAGCAAAAAGAATTCATATGCATACTAAAATTGGAGTTTGAACAGCAAAACATTTCTGCTGGGGTAACTGATTTAAAATTTGGAAAAAAAGTAGGTCTACATGAAGCTTAAAGAACTAATTAAATACACAGTGGCTTTTAAAAGCTCATAGCAAACAATTCACATTTCACTTGCAGAGGAAAATTTACCAAAAACAATATAGGCAACACATGAATATTACATTATTGTAACTTTGTGCAAACAGTCTGTAAACTTAAGAAATCCCAAACATTAATAATTAGAATGTGCATGTCTGTAAGGAGGAAGAGTATCATTATCTCATTCCTCTAAACTGATTTTGCACTTCATTTTAGATAATCCCCACACTCTCAGGTTCTCAGAATAAGCTTTTTTTAAAAAAAAAAATTCTTGTGATATCTTTTTTCTAACCAGTATCTCAGATATTATTCTAACAGTTCACGAGAGATTTCTTGTAGGATTTTTT
Organism: Pomatostomus ruficeps; assembly: GCA_013400735.1. NCBI lineage: Eukaryota > Metazoa > Chordata > Aves > Passeriformes > Timaliidae > Pomatostomus > Pomatostomus ruficeps. Next base: position 14,314 of record VYZT01004915.1, on the reverse strand, counting down.
GGGGGGGAGGTTGAGGGGAGAGGGAAGGAGGAAAAGGGCTGTTGGTGTTTTGCTTTACACACAAGTTAAACAGAAGCTCAGATATTGAATGATATAACCCTTCATTGAAAAATACCTGTAACTGACCATAATTTTATCAGATAACTCCATTATCCAGTTATCTGGCATATTTTGATTTAAAGAATCAGCTAAGTATTTTTACATACCTAAAAATCCCTTCTAGAACTGATCTTTAATTTTCTTCTTTTTCAGTGGTTTCAAGAGCCTGAAGATTTTAGATACAAAATGTACAGTACTTCCCTTTCATTTGAGGCTGTTCCTGCTTTTAAACTAGCTGTTAACTAGTCAAGAAACAATGAACTGTATTTGTTATAGCTGACACATTCAGAAGTTAATCGCTGACATAGATTTGGCAGCTACCCCAGTACAGGAAAAAAAGAATGTATGGATTCAAGCTACTTTGCATTCTGGTCAGAAACACACACCAGCAACATGACAACGAACTTTGCACTCAAAAAGGTCCGTCCTTCAGAAGGCTGCATTAAAGACTAGAGATTAAATAAAACATCTTGTTTATCCAAGTGACAGATTTGGTCTGTAAAAATAAACAATCAAGATTAAAAAATGAAGGTATATATTACATGCAACAAACCAGCCTCTAATAAAATTGTAACTGTTCTTGTCAAGGAGCCTATTTAAACCTGAGGAAAACCCCCACACATTCATTTAACTAATAAAAGGGATACATTTTACTAAGATACCCACATCATTTTCAAGAAGTATTTAAATGCTAATTAAAGATAAGAGGAACTAAAAAATATTTATTAAAGATACAACTGAATACAGAAATTAAAACTATTCTCTACACACAAAAAAAAAGTCCTTGCATCTCTGAGCAACTTGCACTGCTTTTCTGTATTGAGTTACTCCAGTGATACATGCTTTCAATTTTAATTATAATTTATCTTGTGTGTGTTACTGTAAGTTAGACTTTTGTTCATCTGAATAGTCCCTACAGAGAGACAGAAACGTGGTCTTATTTTAACCCTGCGGAAGGCAGGAGGGGAGCAGTGCATCTCAGACCTCTGCAGAAGCAGTACAGGGGCACCTGTGTGTGCCTCATGCCATCACCACGGCTGCAGGCAGGGAAGCTGCCCAAAACATTCCTTTCAGTAACTGAGTGAGGGTGCACTCAATAGCATCCGAGCACCAGAATAGTCATACAGAAGTTGTGTTATTGACTTTGAAGAAACAACTATATATATACATTTCAGAGGCACGTCGTCATTTCTCCAAGTCGTCTGGGGAAGAAGTGTGAGGATGAATATTCATAGATCAGCAGAAGGAAGTGGTGATTTATTTTATGAATTTATGGAATATGATTGGCTTAAGATATAAAATATGCATTTTCAACAGCCCTCACACATGGGTTTAAAGCTTCTACTGAAATGTTGAGTCCCCAGCTCTCTACATTGTCAATGCTTAAAACACAAAGAATTTCTGCTGTATTGAAATACATCAATATATGAGTTACATCTGTTACTTTTACAAAAGTACAGCTGCATTCTCTGTACCTCTCTTCTCTTTACAATCCCCTTCTTGTTCTTCCACTGTTCTTTCCCAAGTCTTTTAGACCTGACTTTAAATAAATTATGCTGCTGTTTATACAGCTAATCCAATTTACAGCAAAAGATAACCTCTTGTGTGTACAAACAATGAAGGGGACATACAAATTTTGCCCCTCTAATAACTCTGTTCTCTCAGTTGTGTTAAGGGATCAGGGAATGTGCATTCCAATCTACATTCCAGAGCCCTCCCCATTTCTACTGTGGTGATTAAAGAATCTACACAGGGTTGCACCAGCATTTAGTTCCCTGTAAGCTGCTCGCTCAAAATACTTGCATAAGTAACAATATTGCCTTTTTAAAACATTATCATGTGATTGAATTCATAGAATTAGTTAGCTATTTCTATGTTTGAAACCATTATTATCAGTAATTAATTTTGCATTCATATTTCAATGTGTGGATCGTACAAAGACAGCTGTGTAACACCATGTCACCTGTGTTTAAATGGAAACAAAACTCAGGAAGACAAAAATAGGTCCACCTTCACTCCCAAAAGTTACAAAACCACAACGACAGATATCTAGTCTGGCAATTTTAGTAAATGGAATTTGCAGGAAAGAAGTAAAAAGCTTGGTCAGGCTCTGAACATATCAATAATGGCAATATCTTTCTCACCCAAATTCATCCACCTCAAGTGTTATCAGTCCAGCACTCACAACCAGCTTAGAACACCAAAACAGCCTGGTTGGCCATAGAAGGAAAACAGTTTGGTTATTCACTTTAATTCTTCAAAGAGATACATGCTGACAGCTCTCATTTCAAAACTACGAAAAAGTAATTTCTGATGCAGTGTCAGAAGAGTGAGAGGGAACATAAACATTTAAAGACATGTCTTACAGGGTGTTTTCAGCCTCAGTAGAGTGTTTTTTTGGCTTTGTGCTGGGGTGTTTTTTTGGTTTGTATTCCTCTCCCCTCAAATCTATTTTCCCATCAAAAAGCACATTTCTATTTTGTTTTGTTGACTTCTTAGGAAGAACCATCGAGCATTTCCCTTGCTAATCTGCAGATTTAAAGATTTCTGGAGGGTACTCCTTAGCATTCTAAAGAAATGCCAAATCAAACCCACCAAACTTTCCAGACGCAGCTTAGGTCCATTGAAGACAGAGCTCCTAGAATCAACATGTGCAGCACCAAAGAACAACAGTGAAACCAGTTTACAATCAGAGCATATTTTCATGTTAGTTTTGCCTCTATATCTCATCATAAAATAAAAGCAGGATGACTGTTAAAGCATTGAAATGAAATCAAAATAGCTGGTTCAATTCTGGATTCATTAGGAACTCTGACTTTTCTCAAGTTTCTTTATGTTTCATTTCACATCAGTTAAGGAAGAACATATCCATAGGGGTATGACTGCACTCATATTTTATTTCTTGTAAGACAGTAGTAAAAGTATTTTTATAATGTAAAGGCAAAAAAAAATGCACTCCAAAACAACCCCAAAACCCCATCCCAATAAAAAACCAAAACCCAAACAAAATAAGCAAATATTTATCTAGTTAGGAATTAAAACTTACACAAAGGTATTTCATGAACAATTAAACTCAAACTGATAATACAATTTTCTTTTGTATAAAAGTGTTTACTGTGAAAAATAGCTTTTGCTTCACTGCACAGATTTTTTTCCTAAAAACTGCTTAGAAAAGCTTATATTCTCATTTCTGCTGTTTTAGTAATTCTTTGTCATAGACATGTGCAGCTATTTTTAGGATTTAATTTCAGAGAAACCTCAGGTAACAGAATTTTAAGGGCAAGGATTACCTCCCAGTCTTATGAGTGCTACGTGAAACTTTGTGTGATGCCTTCATTAGGAAAAAAAATCATGGAAAGGGTTGTAAAGCCCTGAAACAGACTTCCCAGGAAAGTGATGGAGTCACTATCTCTGGAAGCATTCAAAAAATGTGTGGATATGGCAGAGGACATGATTTAATGGTGAATGTGGCAGTGATGCTGGGTTGATGGTCAATAATTAAAGGTCTTTGACAACCTTAACAATCCTATGATTCTATGAAAACACCTCTGGACTATGAAAACAGAATGCTTTGTTTTAGCAGCCCTATCCCTTAAAAGAAAACCCAATTAAAGAAAAAACCAAAACAAAAACACATCAAAAAACCTGCAAACACCCAAACAAAAAAACCCCACAAACAGAAAACCCCCAGCAATGACCAAGAAACATCTCTTGTTGCAGGAGAACATAAACCTTCAACAAACACTCAGGGTTCCTCCATCCCTACTGCTTGAATATCCCATCTTCCCCCATTACAACACTGGGGTTTTTTTGATCAAATGTTCATAAATGTATTAGATAATTCAATCATTTCAATAGGTAAAAACAGACCATCATTGCAGAAACAGGATTTTCTACAGGTGTACAGATAGGGATGTTACTTAATTACTATCTGCAGGTCACAGGAAATAGAGTTGGTGTAGTTTTTTCTGCCGAAATGTTTTTTTCTGCAGAACTATTTTGCATTGACTTACATGCCTAAAGACTAAGACTATCTAAAAACATTTTAGAACACTCCTCAGTGAGCTTAATAATCTGGAAAATAGTAACAAACATATTTAAGGTGCAATAAAGCAATAGCAACATCCACTAATAACACGAAAAAAAAGTAAGATTTCTTTAGAATAGCTTTTATAATATTTACATGATTATAAAGTCTTTTTTTTAATTTTCTGGTACACTCACTGGCTACAGTTACCTGTCCCATTTTAAAATTGGCACAGAGGAACAGAAATCAGAACTCCATCTAACAGCAGAAGGACTTTTCCCTTGAAAAGGACCATTTCTGGGTTTGCTGAGTTGTGCTTGTTTGGGTTTTTTCTAAATCAAATCGTATGTAACTAAAAATGGAAAATACATGATTCACAGAAAGTCTATTTCTTTTCATCACCATTTTTACTATTTAAGTTTCCCCAGCCAGATCTGCTCTTTTATGCAGCAGATAAAGTGTTCATTCATGTACCTAGGACCTCAAAAAAAAAAAAAAAAAAGGCTGTGAGAGTGTGACACAAAAGGCTGCACAGAGTGCACAGAGTAAAACAGGTGATTCTTGAGATTTTAGAACACAGACAAGAATCTTTTGATTTAAACTAATATTTGCAAATGATACAGAAATTTGAATGTAAGATCAAAATTACTTTTAAAATTAGCAGCATGTACAAAAATCATGCACCCAGAACTGCATCATGCACTCACAGAACTGAAAATCACTATCATAACAGCAAACAGAATTCTGTAAATTTTACCATTCCACAAATGGTAAAATCAGAGTAAGTCTACCATAAGCTTAAGAGAACTGCATAGGAAACACCACCTCTGAGAGAGCTCTCAAACCTAGCAACATAAATCTGGTACGCACACAGGCTGGATAATCCAAAGACATTCACAGAAATGCAATGTGCAGGTGCTGGAGAGGATTATTTTGACTAAACATTAAAAGCTGTTGAACCCTATGTGTGGAATTGCCATAAAGTGGCACAAACCCATGGAACATCTGATCGCTCAGACAGTGGCACTTACAGACCTGCAGGCATGACCTGAATACTGAATATCTAAAGAACAATTTTGACCAGTGTCACAAAGCTACAGACCAAAACAAACAAGTAAATCAAAACTCCCAAAAACTGAAACAAAACCGAGTGATGAATTTTCATACTGAATAGCAAACTTCCCAACACAGTTATAGCCTGGGCTACAGCTAAGTGACCATGATGAATAATTGCAGTTTTTGCATATGTTCCCACAGGGAGAAAATGAAATCAGTAGTTTGCCATATTTACAATGTGTCTTTGGATTTATTATTAGAAAGCACAGAGAAAAATATCCTTTCTGTCTCTAGCACTTTGTCTCTTGAATAGAACCTGGGACACCAGAACACGCCTCTAGTTTCCAGTTCTTCTGTGCCTTTAGATTAGCCCCACACTTTTTCACCAGTGCTTATAAACATGCCCACTACATAAATACATATAAAGTTAGAGCTTGATTTTTTCTATTCTTCACTGAATCAAAATTCCCACATACTCACATGAGATTTATACAACTCCTGAAAGCTTCAATCAGACCCTGAAAAGTGCAATCAGTACAACCCCTGAAACGCTCTCGACTTCAGTGGGAGTTCCATGGTTGCAGGGTGTGCACAGTTCTGTCAGCAGAACTCATCTCACATAACACCATTTTCATAAAATAAAAGAAAATAAAAGTCTGGAGATGTAGCATTCATATTATACCACAGTCTCCACTGGGAAAAGTCAGAATTAGCTTTTGCTTAACTCTGAACTTGGGTATTGTTCCCCAATGGAGAAAGCACAGGAGTACATGAATTGCTGCATTATTTATCACAGACAGCAATGCCCAGCTGGATATAATTCATCCTAAATTTCAAGATGAATAAGACAAGATTTACAAAATTAGAATTCAGGAACAAAAAAAACCAAACAGAAAACAACAAAACCAAAGATTCCATTGCAAAATACAGATGCTTCATACCAAATCATTCAGTGGATTAGCAAAAACCACATTTCAACATTGTGCAATGTTGTCTTTGCAATTCTCTATTATTGCTAAAATAATTTTAAAAGCTGAAATAAATGCAAAAAAAATAATTTAAGGCTGCACTTTCTAAGATGGTGCAGCGTCACTTCAAGTGCTGTATGCAGTTTTGGCTACCACAATATAGGAATTATATTATATTATATAACATTAAAAAGAAGGCAATGAGGAAGGATGGTGAAGGGTCTGGAGAGGAAGCCATATGAGGAGCAGCTGAGGTCACCCAGTCTGTTCAGCCTGGGGCNCATATGAGGAGCAGCTGAGGTCACCCAGTCTGTTCAGCCTGGGGCAGAGGAAACTGAGGGGAGACCTCATTGCAGTTACAACTTCTTCATGGTGGGAAGAGGAGGGGCAGGCACTGCTCTCTTCTCTGGGGTGACAAGTGACAGGACCTGAGGGAATGGCCTAAAGCTGAGTCAGGGAAGGTTTAGGTTGGATATCAGGAAAAGGTTCTTCCCCCAGAGGTGGCTGAGCACTGGAACAGGCTCCCCAGGGAAGTGGTCACAGCACCAATCCTGCCAGAGTTCAAGAAGTATTTAAGACAATGCTCTCAGGCACATGGTGGGATTCTTGGGGTCTCCTGCCTAGGGCCAGGAGTTGGATACCATGATCCTTGTGGGTCCTTTCCAAGTCAGCATATTCTATGATTCTGAATCATCTTAACAATACATCTTTCCTCCTGTTCATATGCTCCAGAGTCACTGCTTTTTTGGTCAGAAATTAATTTTCATCCTGAAGGGTTGGTTTCTTTCTTTTTTTTTTTTTTTTTTTTTTTTT
>VYZT01004914.1:1345-14999 GCA_013400735.1 Pomatostomus ruficeps | reverse complement strand
CCCTATGGGGCGCTCCCAGCCCTGGGGACACTGCCCAGCCCACTGCCCACCCTATGGGGCGCTCCCAGCCCTGGGGACACTGCCCAGCCCTGGGGACACTGCCCAGACCACTGCCCACCCTATGGGGCGCTCCCAGCCCTGGGGACACTGCCCAGACCACTGCCCAGCCTACAGAGCCCCCAGGGGCAGCGCCCACCCCAGTGCCCACGCCCAGAGCCCCCAGGGACACTGCCCAGCCCACTGCCCACCCCACGGCGCCCCTTCGGGCCTGGAGACACTGCCCACCCCAGAGCCCCCCAGCTCCAGGGACACTGCCCACCCCAGTGCCCACCCCCTAGAGCCCCCAGGGGCCGTGCCCACGCCGTGCCCCACCTGATGGTGTGGTTGATGATGATGGGGTCCGGGTGCTGCAGGAGCCCCGCCAGCTTCATGGGGATCTCGGAGAAGCGCATGCGGACACAGTTGAAGATCTGGGGGCAAAGCAGAGCCTTTGGCATGCACGGCAGGACCTCCCCTCACCTGGGCAGCCACTGGGGCAGCCCCAAGCTGGTGGTGCACGGCAGAGCCCAGGGAAGGGGCACAGCCAGAGCCCAGGGAAGGGGCACAGCCAGAGCCCGCAGGGGCCGTGGGAGCCGGGGAGAGGCTTTTCCCAGCCGGCTGAGGCGGGAACGCGCAGGTACCTGGCGGAAGTAGCGGTTGCAGTTGATGAACTCCTTCTCGTGGCTGTCCTGCAGTTTGTTGTGTTTGATGTAGAGCCACAGCGCCTGCATGATGCTGGCCCTGGTCTGGGTGTGCACCCCCAGCAGCCGGGCCAGCCGCGGGTCCAGCTTGTACTGGGGGGGCTGCGGGGACAGCCAGGGTCAGCCACTGGATCCCCCCAAGATGGAAAAGCCCTCCTGGAGCACCTCTGACCGGACCCATCCCATCCCATCCCGTCCCGTCCCGTCCCATCCCATNCATCTCCCACACCGGTGCAGCCCCTTGCAAACAGACATCCTTTATCATCATCATCCTTTATCATCCCATCCCATCCCATCCCATCCCATCCCATCCCATCCCATCCCATCCCATCCCATCCCATCCTCCAGCCCGGAGCACCCAGTGCCCAGCCGTTCCTTGGACAGCGAAGGCATGGGGACTCCACCACTCCCTGGGCCGCCTGTCCCAGGTTTTAACTCCCTTCCCATGGAGAAATTCTTCCTGAAGCCCAAGGAAGAGGCACTCGGGAGTGCCCCCCACAGTCCCTGTGTCACTGCGGGTCCATGCCTGGAGCTCCCTGTGCTCCTTCCAATCCCTGCATCCCAAACCCTCATCCAAGGCCCTGTCCCAGCCCATGCCCAGCCCTGGCTGCCCCCCAGGTGCCCCCAGGCCATACCTGGTGGTCCAGCATGAGCAGCAGGGTGCACTTCACGTTGACATCCCCGGGACGCTTCACCTGGAAGCCGTCGGTCTCCTGGGTCGTGGGCATCCGGTGCCACTGTGGGGACAGCGGGGACACGGCTCAGGCTGAGGCCATGGAAGCCACCGGCCAGCAGGGGCTGTGTCTGCAGGGCTGGGGCTCTGGCACAGCCCCTGATCCCAGCTCAGAGCCCTCCCAGTCCATCCCACCCTGCTCAGCACTGGGATGGACTGGGGCAGTTCCAGCCCCGAGTGCTTGGTGTCCAGGGCTCCCAGGATCAATCCTGCAGGGAATGTGCATCAGAGCTGCTCCCAGGCCCCCCTGGAAGGGGATTCAGCCTCTCCACAGAAGCTCCCAGGGGATAAGCAGGAGCTGGATGTGGGGAGAGCTCCAGGCAGGAGCACCCAACAAAGGTCGGATCCCTGTCCCAGGCACTGCTTAACCCCCCCGGGACTCTCCAGCTCAGTGACAGCGGGAGGGCAAATCTTTCTTCCCACACGGCACCGGGCTGAGCCTCCTGTGGGATCAGCCCCGTGTGGGACCCGTCTGTGCCAGGGCCTCTGGCGCCACATCCCTGCCCCACACACCCCACAGCTCCAGCTCTGCCTGAGGACTCGGGGCGTGAGGGGGCAGCGCTGAGCTGTGCCAGGGAGGAAAACGCATCCCAAACCTGGAGCTGGGGAAGCTGGAGAGCCACGGAGGGCTTGGCACTGCCCCCCAGCCCCAAAAACCTGCCCAGCCCCTCTCCCAGCAGGACAGGCCTGGACTGGGAGCTGAGCATCCCGAGGGGGAGCAGCAGGGCTGTGTCCCCATGTCCCACCGGGATCACAGCCCTGGGTTGGGGAGCAGCAGGGCCATGTCCTCGGTTCCCACCAGGATCACAGCCCCGGGCTGGGAGCTGAGCATCCTGAGGGGAGCAGCAAGGCCATGTCCCCGTTTCCCACCGGGATCCCTTCCCACCTCACCTCCACCAGGTGATTGTCCGGCCCGTAGAGCTCCTTGTCCAGCTCGATCACAAGGCTCTTGAAGAAGGAGGAGAATTTCCTCTTCTGCTTGCTGGGCTGCAGACAGGGCAGCAGAGATTCCTGATCCCAAATCCAGCCCCAGACGAGCTCTCTGCACAGCACCAGCGCTCCCAGCACCTCCTCATCCATCTTGGACTGTTATGGACCAGTGCTCCCACCCGCACCTCATCCCTCCTGGATGATCCCTGTGGACCCGCTCCTCCCTCCATCCCTCCTGGATGATCCCTACGGACCAGAGTTCCTCCCCTCCCCTCCATCCCTGCTGGATCCTCACATCCTCCAGCAGCTTCCCCTCCACACGGAGCTCCCAGGAGGCCACACGCTCCCCGCCCTCTCCTTCCTCCTTGGCCGGGGTGAAGGTGTTGGAGATGTAAATCCTGAGCTTCCGCTTTTGCTGTGGAATGGGAACAGAGAGAGGGAGGAACAGGGTGAGAGGGGACTGCAGCACCCACTGCCATGTCAGGAGGGGAGGGAATGGCCTCAGGGCAGGTTTAGATTGGGTATCAGGGAACATTTATCCATGGAAAGGGCTGTGAAACATCGGAATGGGCTGCCCTGGGCAGAGGTGGAACCCCCATCTCTGGAAGTGTCCAACACACGTGTGGATATTCCCTGTGGGGACACGGCTTCGTGTGACGGTTGGACTGATGACCTTTGAGGGTTTTTCCACACTGAAGGATCCCGTGATTCCATGAATCCAGGATTTCCAGCCCCCCACTCACCGTCAGGGGTTTCTTGATGGCCTCCTGGATCTCCATCCTCTTCCGAGCAATGGTTTGGTCCAGCTTGCGCTCGAAGGCCAGGAGGTCCATGTAGGCCTGGGATTCTGGGACCAGCTCCCGGATCTGGACACAGGAATGGTCATTCCCAGTGTGCCGGGAAGGGCTGGATTCCCCCACAGCAGCCAGGGAGGCACCAGGCGCCCAGTCCAGCACCCAGCTCTTATTTTAAACCCAGCCTGGAGCCCTGCAAAGCTCTGCCCAAAGCAGTCTGGAGCCTGTCGCTGTTCCCAGCAGCATTCCTGGTGTCCCAGCACGGAATGGAACCCTGGAATCTCGAAAGGGACTTTGAGGGACCTCCTGAGATCTCCACCCCACCGCATTCCTGCTCCTCGCTTGCTCCGAGCCCAAATTAACCCATCCCAACCCTCTCCTGCAACGCCAGAGGGGGAGAGAAATATTCCAGGCTGGTTTGGGATTGAATAGAAATTCCCAGCGGGCAGGAGGGAACTCAGGGAGATCCTCCCTTTGTGGGGACCCCCCAGCCCCTGCAGCAGCTCCGCTCTGTCCCCCGTGCTGAGGTGACGCTCACCCTCTGCGGCAGCACCTTGTCAGCCATCTTCCTCCTCTTCACCCTGGGAAACAGGGAAAGATCACAGCTCACCGCACATCCCGCTGCCCGCCCGGAGTGGGGATGGATCCCAGGGAAAGGTTCTTCCTCCAGAGGGTGCTGGCACTGCCCAGGCTCCCCAGGGAATGGGCCCGGCCCCGAGGCTGCCAGAGCTGCAGGAGCGTTTGGACAGCGCTGCCAGGGGTGCCCAGGGTGGGATTGTTGGGGGTCTGGGCAGGGCTGGGGTGAGACGGGATGACCCTGGGGGTCCCTCCCAGCTCAGGTTATTCCTGGGGGAAGGTGTTGGATGTTAGACCCTGACACTCAGGAAGGAAATCCTGGAGCAAGGAGAGGTAATAACAAGGCAAAGCCAGGGCTGCAGGACAGAATTCCCAAATTTCCCCTCTGGAATCAGCCATCCCCTTCTCCCAGTGCTCCAAACCAAAGCCCCTGCCAGGAACTCCCCTAAACCCAGCTCACACCAAACCCTGCTGTGGTGGGGCTGAAATCCTGGGAAAATCCAGCTCTGCTGGATTCAATCCTGCCCACGGCAGATTCCCATCATCCCGAGCCCATCCCGGTGCCCACTGAGCTCCCGCTGAGCCCGGGCACAGCAGGGAATGCTCTCCTCCTGTTTTGCTGCACGGGAGATGGGGCAGAGGCCAGGAGCACAGGGAATTCCTGACTCTCCAGCTGCCCGTGGAGCAGCAGGATCACACCTGAAGGCTCCAGGGGACACTGGATGCTTCAGGACACTCAGGAGAGGTCAGAGCCCCGCCCTGGAGCAATTCCTGCCCCATCCAACCCCTCCTGCCCGCGGGGTCTGGATACTCCAGAGCAGCTGGCAGCTCCTAATCCCTTGATCTGCTGGCTGGGAGCAGGGAATGCCCAGGCAGCTGAGCCTGGCTGATCCCATATCCCGGTCCCCAGCTGGGGATGGCTCTGCTGTCCCTGCGGGTGCCAGGCTGCTCCTTGTCCCCAATCCCCAGCTCACTCCGGCTGCGCAGCCGCTGGGACGCTCCAGGAGGGATCACAGAGCCAGTGGAGCTGCCAGGGATGGGAATGGGACCAGAGCATCCACGGGCACATTGGGATCCTGCCCTGAGATTCCAGGAATCCCTCAAGGAGAGGGATCAGCAGGGCCGGGAGCCAGCGAGGAGCTGCTGGCAGAACCCCAGCCAAGAGTCCTGCCCTGCCTGCAGCTCTGGGAGCATCCCTAAAACCTGTCAGCCCATCCCATCCTTCCCTAAAACCTGTCAGCCCATCCCATCCTTCCCTAAAACCTGTCAGCCCATCCCATCCTTCCCTAAAACCTGTCAGCCCATCCCATCCTTCCCTAAAACCTGTCAGCCCATCCCATCCTTCCCTAAAACCTGTCAGCCCATCCCATCCTTCCCTAAAACCTGTCAGCCCATCCCATCCTTCCCTAAAACCTGTCAGCCCATCCCATCCATCCCCAAAACCTGTCAGCCCATCCCATCCATCCCTAAAACCTGTCAGCCCATCCCATCCATCCCTAAAACCTGTCAGCCCATCCCATCCTTCCCTAAAATCTGCCAGCCCATCCCATCCTTCCCTAAAATCTGCTGGCCCCATCCTGCCCTTCCAGCCCTGTCCGTGCCTGCCAGAGCCACCAGGGACCCCTGGGAGGACAAGGACGACCCCCAGGAGCTGAGCTGAGGACACTACGAGGCTCTTTGGTTCCCGCTGTGGAGATCAGGGTGAGGGGAAGCTGCAAACTGAGGGGTCTCTGCCCCCATCCCATCCCATCCCATCCCATCCCATCCCATCCCATCCCACCCCATCCCATCCCATCCCATCCCATCCCATCCCATCCCATCCCATCCCCGGGCTCTGGCAGGTGCCGGGCTGGAGGAAAGCCCTGCTGGTCCCTGTTCTGCAGCAGGACAGGAGCTGTGGCACTCTGCACGATGTGACACCTGTGACACACTTGCGTGGGGACCTGGGGAGGCTTTGGGGTCTTAGAGAGTCAAACACTGCCTGAACACAGCCCTGGGATCCCTGTCCAGGATGGAATTGCATCCATCTTTTTACAGCTCTGTATCTGCAGTGAGATCTCACTTATATCTACAATTATATTATATATTATTTATATTTGTACAGATATTCCCAACACAGGAAAGTGTGCTCTGGAGAAGTTTCCCAGCAGAAGATCCTGTTGGGACTGAATTATTGTGCCTGGTTTGAACGAAGCAGCTCCTGGCTGCAGTTCAGATGGAGAACAGGAGGTGAAACACAACCTGGATTCGCTGGGAAGCAGGGATGCAGCTTCCTGTCAGCCTGGATTAGTGCGGCACTCCTGGGAATATTCAAGGACAGGGCTTGGAGCAGCCGGGGACAGTGGAAGGTGCCCTGCCCATGGTGGGGGTGGGACTGGGTGGGATTTAAGGTCCTTCCAGCCCAACCAGTCCAGGATTTTGTGAAGTGCAACCGGGAGCCAGCAGGACACCCCCCCTCCCATGCAACCCCCCCGGACGGGACATTCCAGCCCTTACCCTCTCCTCGGGGTGGCCATGGGGGGCTGTGCCTGGGGGGTCAGCAGGCGCTTCCTGAAGGGATCCATCATGGCCTGGGGCAGGCCGGGCCTCAGCGGGGTCGCTGCTCCGTAGGGGGGCGTTCCAGGGGGTCCCACCTGCAGCCCCGCCATGGGCATCCTGCTCCCGGGGGGCATCCCGGGGCGCTGCTGGAAAACGGGGACACGGGGGTTAAACGTGAGCCTGCACCGTGCTGACATCCACCTGGAGACATCCACCCTCGGGGCCATTCACCCTCAGGGCCATCCACCCTCTGGGGCTGCCATTCACCCTCCGGGGCCAGCTCTTCCCAAGGGTGCATCCCGGGACAGGGCCAGGAGCAGGGAATGACAGCAGGAGCTGCAGGAAGCGACGGGAAAGCAGGAACAGGAGGAGAAGCCATGGCAGCAGGGAGGCCTGGCCTGGCAGCTGTGGAGACAAGGTCACGCCGGTGCCACCTGTGCCACCACCCCACCCTGCAGCCCCACGAGGACACCGCCAGCAGCGTCCCCACCCCAGGCACCTCATGGGCTCCTCTCTGGAAAGCAGCACTGAAGGGGGGAGCGGGGCAATCCCAGTTCCTCCCACAGGGATGGAGCAGGCAAGAGCTTCCCCCCAAGCAGCCATCTCCCGTCCTTCCCCTTCCAGGGACACCCGCAGGGAATTCGGGAGCCACGACACAACTCCGAGGGGTCCCGGCCCTGGCAGTGCACCCACAGCAGGGATGTGGCAGCACCCACTGGTGTCTCTGGTGCCACCAGCTTGTCCCGCCTGGGGACAATCGGTCCCAGCCCCCCAGGAGCCACCATCCGCCCCTCCTGCTCCTCCCTGCTCCGCCTATGGGCTGATCCAGCAGCTTCCCGGGATCCTTTGATCCTCAGCTGCCCCTGCCGAGGTGGGAGGCTGGGAGAGCCACCGAGTCAGCAGAGCAACATTTCTGCCCTGCCTCAGGCTCCTGGCGTGCCAGGACATCCCCAGAGCCCTGCAGGGCGGGGAGCCAAGGAAACACCTCATTCCCTGCACACGGGGACTCATTTGGGAGCGGGATGCAGGAGGGTTGGGAATGCGGGATGCAGGAGGGTTGGGAATGCAGGATGCAGGAGGGTTGGGAATGCGGGATGCAGGAGGGTTGGGAATGCAGGATGCAGGAGGGTTGGGGATACGGGATGCAGGAGGGTTGGGGATACGGGATGCAGGAGGGTTGGGAATGCGGGATGCAGGCGGGTTGGGAATGCGGGATGCAGGAGGGTTGGGAATGCGGGATGCAGGAGGGTTGGGAATGCGGGATGCAGCCAGCCTGTCCTCCGCAGCTCAGAGCTGCAGCAGGGCTTGGTTTGCTGGAGCTGCAGCCAAAACACGTCCCTGGAAACACCCCCACCCCCGTGCAGCGCTGATAAACACAGACGCAGGAGCCTGAGCCGCTGCCGGTGCCTCTGCCAGCGGGAGAGCCGAGAGGAGAAGGGTATTCCAGCGGGATCCGGCAGCAGCAGGGCCCCAGATTAGCGCCGCACGTGGGAGCTCAGAGCCCGCCAGGCCCGGGCTGAGCCCCACGCTGAGCCCGTTACACAACAAACACAACAAACGCAACCACCCCGGCTGCAGAGCCTTGGAAGCAGCAGCCCCAGAGCCCCGGATCCGGCCTGCCCGTGCCCCAGGGCAGGAGGCTCCTCTTTCCTCCTCCCAGATGTTCCTCTCCTCCCGCTCAGCCCCGTTTGCGCAAGGCCTCGTGATTCGGGCGAGCAGGGCCAGCAGCACCTTCCTGTGCCAAAACCACGAGGCCAGGACCCAGTTTCTCTGGGTTTATCGAGAGCTCCGTTGTGGCAGCGCTGGGAGCACCCACAGCCCGTGTAAGGTGACAAAGCTCAGGAAATGCTGCTCTGCAGTTCAGCTCCAGCAGGGCTGTGCAACCCCGGTGGGACCCAAACCTGCGCTGACACCTGCCAGGGCTTCTGGAGAGGAGAGAAACCCCCAGCAGGAGCTGGGGAACTTTTAATTTGGAATTCCTGGGCCCCAAGAGCAGCTCAGTGTGGAGCCCGGGCTGGAAGCGGAGCCTGCATTCCCTGGAGCCACCAGGAGCAGGAAGCGGCTCCCAGGGAAACCCTGCCCCGGGTGATTTTCAGTGCCTGGAAGGCCGGGGAGGTTCCATGGCTGCAGAGACATTCCCTGCCCCAGGAATGCTGTCCGGAGCTTGCCTGGAGCTGGCACAGCCATGCCCAGCTCCGTCCTTTGGCCAGAGCAGCCCTGAGGTCCCTCCTCCCTCCCTCTGCCGCTCCGTGGAGCACATTTCAGATCTACCCCTGAAATGAGAGATTTGGAGGCTTCAGAGAGTCTCTGACAGCTCCACGTCCCTGGGAAAGGTCTCCTGTGTGTCCAGCTGCTCTTTCCAGGGCTCCACTGAGACCATTCCATCGGCAGGGAGAGGTTCAGCACAGGGATACAGGGATTTGTCACACTTTAACTTCGCCATCCCCTCCCAAACCATCTGAGAATCATCAGGCACAGCTCAGCTGCCCAGGGAGCGACTTCCAGCCCACCAGGGGTCTGCGCTGGATCGCTTGGATGAGCAATAAAGGGAGGGCAGAACACTCCACACAGATTTTTCCTCTCAGTTTACCCTCAGGATTTTCAAATTATCACAGAGAAGCCTCTTGGCTCAACCAGTGTCTGCCCCCAAAGGCTCCCAAACCCTTCTCACAGGAGCCCAGCCTAAAACCTCCAGCCAAGGCAGGAAGCAGCACCACAGCCCCGGGGTGAATCCTGTCTCCAGCCCCTTTTGGACAGCCTGGAAATTCCCAGGATGCAGAGGGCTTAAACTCAGGAAATTTGATTAAACCAGCTCAGAGAAGGAGCTCGTTCCTGCCCAGCACCCCCTGTCCCTGTGCCCACCCCCGGTCCCGCCCCATCCCCTCCCCTCAGCGGGGCGGACAAAGGGCAAACCCTGCAAGCTCAGCGCCAGGAACAGCCTGGATCGCATCCAGCGCTCCCTGCGGAGCCTCTGGAAGCGGGACAGCAAACAGCTCTGTCTGCTCCCCGCCAGGGCCCGGCCGAGGGACGGCGCTGCCTTCGGGGGTCAGCCCAGGTCACCGCACAGGCCACGGGCCCGGGGGCTCTGCTCGGAATCAGCCCCGGCTGAATCCAGCGGGAGGCTGGAAGGATTCCCGAGGGATGTTTGCTGGCATGGCAGGAGCCTCTGAGCCTGCCAAAGGCCCCTTCTTGAGCAAGGGCAGCCCAGAAACCGGGGGCTGGCAGCAGGAAGGAGAAGCCATAAATCCCAGGACGGATCTGCAGGAAGGAGCAGGGCTGGAGAGCGAGCTTGAGGCAAAGCAGGAATTCTGCAAACAGCTCCAGAGCCTCCTCATGACTCCTCCAGCATCCTGCCTGTTCTCTGTCTCTCCCTTCCAGGATCCTGGCTCTTCCCTGCTTCTCCCTTCCAGGATCCTGGCTCTTCCCTGCTTCTCCCTTCCAGGATCCTGGCTCTTCCCTGCTTCTCCCTTCCAGGATCTGACTCTTCCCTGCTTCTCTCTTCCAGGATCTGACTCTTCCCTGCTTCTCTCTTCCAGGATCTGACTCTTCCCTGCTTATCCCTTCCAGGATCTGACTCTTCCCTGCTTATCCCTTCCAGGATCTGACTCTTCCCTGCTTATCCCTTCCAGGATCTGACTCTTCCCTGCTTCTCTCTTCCAGGATCTGACTCTTCCCTGCTTATCCCTTCCAGGATCTGACTCTTCCCTGCTTATCCCTTCCAGGATCTGACTCTTCCCTGCTTATCCCTTCCAGGATCCTGACTCTTCCCTGCCTCTCCCCACACCCATCCTGTCCTGCTCCAGGGTCCAGCTCTGTGCACACTAACGGAGTCAGGGAGTCAGAGCCCACATCCAGCTGGGATCATCCATCCTCGCCTGGGGCTCTGGGAGCAGAGCCTGGCCCAGCCCCAAGAGCTCTTCCTGCAGCTTCCTCCCCTCATGCCCAGGCAGCAGCACTTCCCATCGGGATATAGAAACAATCCCTGTTCAAACTGGATTCCAGTTCCACAGCAGGTTGGGCTCAAGGAGAGCTCTGCTGCCCAGGGCTTTGCAGGGACTGGCACCAGCCGAGCCCCAGCACACCCCAAAAGGGCGACTTTCCCCTTTGTTCCTCCTTATCTGGGAGCAAGTCCCTCTTGGGAGGGTGCCAGGGAGAGCCCGGGGTGGTGCTGGCACAGACCCCGAGCTGGGAGGTGCTGCTGGGATGGAGATGCTGCTGCTGCTGCTGCAAACGCTGCTGCAGCTCCCTGCAAGCCCCCAGAGTCCCCCGCGCTTGGAAAACCCCCGTGTTTGACACAGGAGGAGCTCCAGGAGCCGGATCTCAGCTGCAAAGCGGACATGAGGAAGTGGTAAATCAAAGGGAGAGGGGCACAGCACAGGCACAGCCTCCGGCAGATCCAGGACACGTCCTGGAATGTCTCCAGCACGAGCAGCGCTGCCTGGCCTGCCCAAAGCCGCCTGTCCACAGCCCCACACCTGGAGCCCTGGATGTTCCAGGGCAGGGAAAGGAGAGGTCACAGGGATTCAGATCCCACAGGGGCAGGAACAGCAGCAGGAACAAGGAACAAAGGTGTCGGCTGCTCCTGGGGAGGAGCAGAGCTGAGCCTGGCACAAACCCTGCCCGTGGTGTTCCTGCAGGGCCGAACTTCCCGGGAACGGCCCTGAGGGCTCCCGGGAGGGCCCTGGGGCAGCAGAGGGGGTAGCAGCCCCGGAGGTGTCGCTGTTCCCCCCTCCCTGTCACGTTTCCCGGGAGAAGCAGAGCGTGCCTGGGCTCTGCCCTCCTCCCCCGGCTCCAAAGGACAGCGTCCATCTGCTTCGGATCAGCGCTGGATGCAGCCCCAGGCCCCGGCTCTGATGAAACCTGCCTTGGAAAGCCTCTCCCTTGGGAAGGGTGGGGTTATCCAGCACAAGCAGCTTTCTGGAGCAGCTCCAGCCCTGGCTGTGGTCCCCTGGCCCCCTCCAAGCCAATCCCAACCCCTCCACGAGCAGAACGCTGCTCTCCCTGCTCCAAGAGCTGGGTTTCTCCGGCACTACACCCTCTCCGACATGTCCAGGCCTCTCCAGTTTCTCCCAGCACAACATTCCACACTTCCTCAGCTCTTCTGCTGCCTCCATGGATTTCTCCATGAAGCACGACTTCCCTCCCCACTGCCATCTGCCCCAGGATGGGATCACTGAGCTGCTTCCAGGCTGGGGAGCCCTTGGACTGCAGCGGCCTCCTGTCCCAGGGAATCCAGGCTCTGAAATCCCAACATGTGCCAATAAAACCCCTTGAACGGGGACCTCACTCTGCACCGGGGCAGCATCAGCTGGGGGTGACTGCAAGGCCAGAGTGCTGCAGTCCAAGGTCTCATCCCACACGGATCCACGCTGCTCCAGTGTCAATCCCAAACCTTGGGGAAAACTCTCCTAAACCTGAAACCAGCACCTGGAAAAACAGGAAGGCTCCTTCTCACTGAACTTCCATGGAACAGCACAGCCTGGATGCTGGGGCTCAGCCTGGGCAGCAGGGCAGGGATCAGGGTGGGGGATCTGCCCACACTCCCACCACACAGCCTGAGCTCCTGCTCCTGGGAAAAGGCCTCTCCTTCCTGCTCCAGGCAGGGCACCGGCACCTGGCTGCTCTGGAAACAGCAGCTCCCACCAAAGGGAGAGATTGATCCCTCGGACTGCCTGCCTGGGCTGCCAGGAAATCCCCAGCAGGCACACAAGGATGTCCAAAGGACGAGCATATGTTCCATAATCCTGAGATTAGAGCCCCTAAGCCCTCGCTGGCCTGGCCAGGGCCTCTCGTGGCTGCTGGTGCCCAAACACCGCAGCTCTGCCTTTAACTGGGACAGAACCAAGCCCCGGAGGGATGACAGGGATGGGAGGGGCTGTTTTCCCCAGCCTGGGAATTGCAAAACAAAGGGCAGACCCTCGGGATCCTCTCCTTTCCCAGGCTCGGGGAGAGGCCACTCAGTGCCAACCCCGGGGCTCGATCCCGCCGTGCCAGCGGTGCTGGACAGCCCGGGGACATCGCCCTGGGGACATCACCCCGGGGACATCGCCCCTGCTCCCGTCCCCGCAGTGGGGGAAGCAGCATCTGCCGGCCTGTTTGCCTGTTTACCCGGCTGCTCCCGGCTGGCTCCAGCTTCCCAGCTGCATTTTGTAACCTGCACATGGAAGGTCAGGCAGTGCCCCCGCCTCGAGTTACCAGCGGCTCACGCTCGGCCAGCTCAGCTTCCAACACCGTTTTCTGCCGTTTTTAAGGCTGCAGGAGGAAGTTGTTTCCTTCTCCTGTGTTAAGGAGCCGGAATTTCCCAGAGCTTCGTTTATTTCCCGAGTCTGAAATCATGCAAATCAGGCTCAGCTCTGGAGGAGGCAGCGGCGGCCCAGGAAAATGTGTTGCACAACGGGGCTCCTCCATTTCCAGCCTGCCTGGAAAACTGAGCTTTATACCCGAAAACTCATTCCTGAAATAATCAGCACGAGCTTGGGAGTGAACTGAGAAGCCGAGTGTGCAAGGAGCAGCAGGAATGTGTGTCAGGATATGCTTCTTCCTGCTGGAATATCACAGAAACATGGAATGGTTTGGGTGGCAAAGGACCTTCAAAGCCCCTCCAGTGCCACCCCTGCCATGGCAGGGTCACCTCCCACTGTCCCAGGTGCTCCCAGCCCCGTCCAGCCTGGCCTGGGGCACTGCCAGGGATCCAGGGGCAGCCTCAGCTGCTCTGGGAATTCCAGCCCAGCCCCCTCCCACCCTCCCAGGGAACAATTCCTTCCCCAATCCCCTCTCCCCCTGCCCTCTGGCAGTGGGAAGCCATTCCCCGTGTCCTGTCCCTCCAGGCCCTTTGTAAACACAGTTCTTACTTCCTGAATTTACTTCTAAAAGACGCCAGGCTGAAATATGAGTGACTTCTTGTGCTTTTTGAGGGCTGCTCGTTGTTTTGATGCACTTTCCCCAACAGTACCGAGCGCCTGCTCTCCTCTTCCACCCCTGACCCAGCCCTTGTATTTCGGAAGGACACGCCGAGAATACTCCGAGGATACACCGAGCCTACACCTGCACACCACGCGTTCCCTCCGCCTTGGCCAAGGACGCGAACGCGTTCCAGGCGGGTCCGTGCCGTGGGATGGGAGGGACGGGAGGGGATCGGAAGAGAAGGGAATGGAAGGGACGCGGTGGCTGCGGGGGCGATTCGGGCTCGCGGCCCCACCGGAGCGGCCCCGGCCCGGGCCCGGGTTCGGATCTCCCGCTGCGGGAAGGGACGGGCCCGGCCGAACTTTTAGCGGCTCTGAGGGTGCACAGTGGGAGCAGGGGAAGACGGAGGTGTCCCGAGGAAGAAGGGCAGCGAAACGGCC
>VYZT01004910.1:1102-26538 GCA_013400735.1 Pomatostomus ruficeps | reverse complement strand
CCCATATTTTAGTAAATCTTCAGTTTTCCACATCAGCATACCAACAGTCTGCAGCTGTGTTATTATATGAAAAGCACAGTGTATTCTCTGAAGCTAATGCAGATAAAAAAGAAGTACTTTCACCATGGCATAGTAACATTTATTTCATATTTGAAAACACATCAATTACAAAACACACCTTTACAAATACAGAAATTTTGTCCTGATGAATACGAGCACACTCATCTGAATCTGATTAACTAACAAGATGATTTGTTCAATTAAGAAAAAGCTGCAACGTGTAAAGCAATTGAACCAGATGAGAGAAGACTTAATCAGAATAATTCCACTGAAGTTGGAGAAGATTTAAGATGAAAGAACACCTGATCTATATCTAGGTACCTGTCAGAATGAAGCATTTGGGTCTTTAAGGAGGATAACACCATCCTTCATCATGTAGAGGAAAGTAAGAGAAGTGACTTCAGCAGGAAAAAGTTGAAATGTTAAATTCAATAGCAACTTATGTGGGTGCGGGTGGACACTGGATTCTTGCAGCCAGACAAATAATCTCTAAATTGAACAACTTGCTTATGCAGAACTTGAGTGCCAGTTTTATACCACAGGACAGCTCTGAAAGAAGCTGTCTCAGTGAATGGGATGTGTCACCACAACATCATCAAACCCCAGTGACTTTCGGAAAACTTCAAGTCCTCAAAAACTGTCAGGGTTCTCTCACACATTTTGAAATATATATAACCTATAATTAAACCCATTCCTAGGAAACCCACTGTGAAATTATACACAGATCTCGGAATAGTAGGTTACAATGGTTAACACCATTCTGCAAGATAATGTGGCGTTTTCAGCATATCCTTGGCTTAAAACGAATATTTATCATTTCAGCACATTGATGGGATTTTTCAAATGTTCATCATGAAACAGAACAATATAGCCATACTCTACGTGTTACAATTATCTGTAGCACTCTAATTGTAAGTCGTTTCACTTTTACCATCAGCTTATTAATGTAGTGCCAGAGTAAATTTCAATATAATCTGTTTTCAAGGGAATGCTATTTACTTACAGTTTTAAGATTAGTCAGCTCTTTTACTCTTCTACTGACACAGTTTAACAGATATTAACAAATATTCCAACAGATTCTAATATTCAGTATACAACAGAGGCAAACATCTAGTAACTAGAAAGACTTGCACCCCAGAGATCACTCCACCTCCGACTGTTACTTCCTTAAATATTAGAAATTAAACTTTTAGTCTACAAAATAAGGACTGAATTAATTTTTCACATGGACTATGTCAGGACAAATGACTAATGATTTTGTTTTCCAGCTGGGTTTACAAAGCCTGCCTTTGAAATAAAATCTCTATAAATAACTAAATTATTTCTGGTACACAGATGTCCCTGACTGAAAAAAACCCCAGCCCTTAAGAGAAAATTGGAACAAAGTCTGTGGTTTAGGACAAATTCAAGTAGATGTCTCCTTCAACAAGCATGCATCAGTTATATTTTTAAGCTCCTCTTCTAAAAAAAAATTATGTGCTCTAATTACAATTACTAGTTTAGGGCATTCCATTGTAAATTCTAAGAAAATTAGGTAAATTGATGAGAGGGTAACAAATGGTAACAAATACTGTTTACAAAGTACACTTGCAAAGTGCATGATCACCTAGGTGTTTCTAAAGCAATCTTTTCAAGGTATTCCTGGTGGTGGAAGTATTGCACATGAATCTGGTTTATATTCAAGTGAGAAAAAGATTAATCATCATTCTAAGTCAACAAATATGGAAGCTGAAGGTAAGAATCTTTAAAATTGTACAATAACCAAATGAGACGGAAATAATTTGTAATAAGAGCATTGTAATGCTGATCTTCCTGTCTTTCTAAGTATGAACAATCTTAATCTAGAAAATCTGTGAAATTTATTAGTGATCAAAACCCAAAAGGATCAGGTTATGTAGATAAAGTGTGCTACATATAATTATAGTTCATATATACAAATTAATATAAATATATATATATATAAATGTATTGTAATAGTATCCAACCTGAGTTTCAACTACATCTACCTGATTTCAGTCAATTCTGCATTAACTATTACATTTGGGAAAAATCACATAAGCATTAAACTGATCAGCAGATACGCTTTTGCTGAAATCCAGCCTTTGTCAGATAGAACTGTTCTTTGTACTCAGATGACGTTTACATTATATATTTTGTATTTGGGCATTACCTGAACACTGTTTCAGACTGGGGTGAGTGGAGAGGGGGAAGTGGGAACAGGGAGGAACTGGGGGTTTAAGGGGAAATGAGGACAATTATTATTTACTTGACCTTTATTAGTTGTGCAAAATATTTGGTTGTTAAAGATGGGGTTCATGATCACCCGAGGAACATGGACACACACAAGTCTGTGTGACCCAAGGAGATGCATTACAGAGTCCTGAGACACCTGGCTGATGTAGCTGCTAAGCCACTGGCCAGGATGTTTGCGAAGTCATGGCAGTCAGGTTAAGTCCCAGGTGACTGAAATAAAAGGAAATATTGTGCCTGTCTTTAAAAAGGATCGAAAAGAGGACCCTGGGAACTACTGTCTCTGGGGGCCCAGCAAAGGAAGGACATGGAGCTGTTGGAGTGAGGTCACAACAATGATTAGAGGGATGGAGCACCTCTCCTACCTGGAAAGGCCAAGAGAATTTTAATTTTTCAGCCCAGAGAAAGCTTTGGGATGACCTAATTTTGGCCTCCAATACCTAAAACGTAAAGAAAGATGGAGAGAGACTTTTTACAAGGGCAAATAGTGATAGGACAAGGGGAGATGGAATGAAACTAAAAGAGTCTAGGGTTAGATTAGATATTAGGAAGAAATTATTTACTCTGAGAGTGCTGAGGCATTGGAACAGGGTGCTGGGAGAAGTTATGGATGCCCCATCCCTGGAAGTGTTCAAGGCCAAGCTGGATTAGGCTTTGAGCGAAAAGCGTCCCTGACCAAGGCAAGTGGGTGAGAATACGATCTTTAAGGTGCCTTACAACCCAAGCCATTTTATGACTCCATGATTTACTGAGAATAGTGAATATAATCTTGTGGTGCAGGCTTGACTTATTAACAGTTGAAATAAAAATCACATTGTCAGGATGTATATGACTACAGCAGGTTATGGCTACTTAAGCAGACTTCAGTGCCCAACCCATTCTAAGTTTAAAAGCCCACAAAATATTAGCAGTGGTGGTGTATTTTATTTGGTTTCTGCACAGTTAGCATCTAGAGAATCAGGTCCTTTGCATCTATTTATTCAGATTTTTTTAATGCACTCATTGTAAACAAACCAAAAGAACCTAACATCTTTTTGGCAGAGTCTTGGCAGTGTAGAATCAACGATCCATCAGGGCAAAGATGCAATTGTCAGTTCCCATCAATGGGTAAAGGATAAGAAGGAGATTTCTGAAAACTTGTAGCTGGCAGTTATCTGACCCCAGGAAAGGAAACAGCAAGTTGAATCATCATGAACAACGTGATACTGAAAATATGACCCAAAGAAAAAAAGTTGTATTCACGCACTAAAAAGAGGCAAGAAACCCCAAAGATTTAACATCAGGAAGGACGGTGCAAACTCTGTGATTAACCCCACATCAAAATAATTCCTCCTCCCAAATATATAGATAGGCGTGTTGAGACTTTTCCCTTCTTCAAGTTGTCACTCCGTAGGCACGGTGCCTACAGCAAAGAATTCTTACTGCATTTATACAGCTGTAATATGGAATGTACATCTTCTGAAAAGGAAATTACTAAACTCTTTACAACTATTCAAATACAGACTGCATAAATATGGACTTGTCCTCTGATGTAGAGCTGATTTTTCATGAGTTCTACAGGATTTAGTCTTTAAAATCAGCACACAAACCCATTCTTTTCCTAACTTTACCCTTTTCAGTTCTTATATTCTTCATCATTTATGTCCATTATACTGCCGTTGGTCTGATTTTTCACTGCACATCTAAAACTTTTGACTAAGACCTCAGTGCTATTACCCTTAAATACAACACTGTGAAGAATGTCTCCTCAGGCAACATCTCTTACAATAGTGTCAGGTTACCATTTCTGTTGGAGCTACTTGTGTAATTTAACCCTGGAGCTGCTTCGAAATTCTACATCTCATTTTGATGAACACTGCTGTATTTTGATGGACACTGTTACATTTAATAAAAAAGGAACCTAACAACATCATGAAATCTATAGAAAATTATAGAAGATCTCTTTCTATCCAAACTGTTATGCCACTTGATATAAAGCTGAAATATTTCTACTTTACTTGACAAAACTGTTGATCCCCTGAAAGTCTACTCCAGTGTTTAATGCCTTAGTTCAGTAAAGTTCACCGATCAATACAATTCTAATCAATAGTGCTTTCAGCATAATTTACATGAGGGAAGTTTGAAGTAACAAAATGTAAACCAACCAGTGAATACAAATTATGAGGAACAGGCAAGTACCTGGGAAACAGGAACTGGCAATTTCAAAAATCTGTCAGCTTGTGAAACATTGAAGAGAAATGCTGAAAAAAAGGATAAATTTTAAAGAACAACAAGTGCAAAAACAAACGAAAGGGGTATAAAAGCAAAATGATTTCTCCACCACTTGCCAAATATTGCAAACTTATGTAAGAGATATATAATCGTCTCACGTTAAATGACAGGAAATTATTCAGAAATAGCTGTATGCAGAAAACATTGCAATGTAGCACATCTACTTTGTGTGTCTCCTTTCAACAGATGACATACAGAAGTATCTATATTAATCCAACAATTCTTTATCCTGTTAAATGCTTCTTTCTGTTTCCTTCCAAAATGTACTAAAACTGAAGTTTATAAAAAGTGGCAGATAATAATTAACAGCTGCTCTTCCCACCGGGTCACGCGCTAAAACCATATTGATTTGTCTTCTTACAAAGTTTGCATGAAGTTTGTCTTCATACAATTATGCTGAATGAAATTTCATTGTCTAATAAGAACTGACTGTGATATTTATAGCTTGATCAGTAAGATATCTGAAGAAACAGAATAGCATGTGAATGGATAGACTCTGATGGATAACATGATAGAACAGATCAGGCATACTTTACTTTTTTACACTAGGTTTAATCATGTGTTTTCTTTTG
Organism: Pomatostomus ruficeps; assembly: GCA_013400735.1. NCBI lineage: Eukaryota > Metazoa > Chordata > Aves > Passeriformes > Timaliidae > Pomatostomus > Pomatostomus ruficeps. The sequence goes on along the minus strand of VYZT01004910.1, from coordinate 21,385 downwards.
GATATAAAATTTTATGGTTATAATGATACTTTTAGGTTAATAGGAATGATACATAGGAATCACCATTTCCTGGGGTGATTTTTATGCTCTGCATTTTTTCATATCATCTGCTTATGCCCAGGAATGGGTCCTGTAACCTTGAGCTGGAAGAGAGAAACTTGGCTTGTTTTTATCTCTTTGAGATAAAGCACAAGGGGTTTTTTTGATTTTTTTTTTTGCAGTAGTCTGTCCAGCTGTGAGTTAGGACAGGTTTTTTTTTTTTCCCTTTCCCACTGGGATTGTAGTTTTCTTTTGGTTTTTTCCCCCCCTTTTCTTTTTGGACTGTTTGGCTTGGTTTTTCCCCATCCAGAAAAAATCAGCCCATCTCCGGGGGAGACAGTCGGCAGGACCCTCGCCAGGAGCTGCCAGACCCCCGGCCCAGCTGGGCTGAACCCTCGGGAGGAGCTGAACCAGAGGAAGGAGAGACTCTGAAGCAAACCATCTTTTTCCACAGCAGAGAAAGTTTACTGTCTAATATTATTCATTTTTGGTTTGGTTTTTTGTGCCTGCGTGCACCTTGCTTGTTAAATAAACAGTTCTTTTTTCACATCCCTCCAAGAAGATTTTAATTTCGAACCTTGGCTGGGGAGAGGGGCTGAAATTCTGCCTTTTTAGAGGAGACACCCTTTTGGAATCTCCTCCCAAAAATTTGTCTCAAACCGGGACAGGTTCATAGGAATGATACTTACTAATCACCATTTCATCTATCCATTTGGAAACTTGTCTCACTGGTGTGTAGGACTTTGGTGAGATTTAGATCAATTCTTAATTAAATCTTTGGTGGTTTTCACTTAACGCTCCTATTTTGAAGAACACTTCAGACCTATGACAAAACATCCCTTTTGGAATCTCCTCCCAAAAATATGAGAAAACACTGTGTGTTTTCCACAGTGAGTGTTCTCACTGTGTTTACTCTTCCAGTGCCTAAAACCATTAAAACCATTATTATTTTGTTGTTTGATTTCCATCTATCATTTCAGTATTGGAGTTCAGTTGTTATAATTTTTATTGACCCACAGACCATACCAATGCTTATCACATTTGGTTTCTGCTCACATCGTCCTGTTTGTCAGGGCTCACTACACTACACTTGATCAACTCTTGATCAAGACACGGTCATGATGTTCTTGTGACAAGGAGGAAGGAAAAACTAAAAGACAAACTGCAGCTGTATGCCATACGTGCATTTGGACACTGATTTCATCGCTGCTTCATCTTTAAATGACTCAGAACGATGAGGAAACACCACCACCTTCACAACTTCACCCTTTTGGGTTTTGAGACTCTATGGGAACTACAGATTGAAAAATCTCTCATCCAAGATACCAGTGTAATATATAATAGAAAGCATTACCGAGTGCAAATATAAATGTTTCTATCTCTTCCCACTACAATCTCTCAAATTCATTAAAAAATACCTATTTTCTGACTATACGGATCCCTTAAGATTCAGCTTTTATATTTTTTAGACCCTGTACTGTTTTAGTGTAGCTCTAAAACTCCATACAGTCTGTTAACTCCTGTTCTCACATTCTAGTCAGACACAACAAATCCTCTCCAGGCCTGGACTCAAGGACACCTCGCTGTCCCAGGCCCCAAAGTCTGGAAACTAAAGCTCTAAAAGGGGGGACAGACTTGGGGTGAATTACATCATTATCTGAAACTGTAATTGGACAATTAACCCTGATATGTAAATTGATCAAAACTTATCAAAATGTAGAAAACTCATGACCCGGGGTCCATCTTGGGTGTGGCCTCTCCCGGAGAGGACTTTGACTGCCCGAGGTGTCCCTGTTGAAGGCCCTGCAATAAATCCCCAGTTTATTCATTTAATCTTGTCTGGCCTCTGTTCCAGGGAGCCTCCCGCTCTCAGGCATCAACACCGTGACAAGAATTACATGGGAAGGGAAGAAACAACTAAATTTACCACACAGCAAATGCAAATAAAGTGCTAAGCTTATCAAGTTTCAGTCAAATTTGTGTGTGCTGTTGAGAAAATCCTCCTGAATTGCTGAAATGCAGCTATGTTAGCAAGCAGATATAAAAAGCAAATGCTGACAACAAATACCCAGCTCACTTCCTACAGACTTCCTTTTTCTCAGACGTGACTGTCACAGATTTTTCTACATTTTGCATTGTCTTTTGTGACCTTCACTCAAGTGATCTCCAAAATAACCATAACAAAATTGGAAGGGATGGTCTGTGGCATTACTGTAGCAATGCTGAGGTAGTCTAAATTCACTCTGAGGAAATTTCCCACATTATCACTGTGTAGGCTGTCCAGCTTACAGTCTGCAAATGTTACTGCAGAATTTAAACTTTTCTAAATGCCCCAAATATCAGATTTCATAATTCTATTCTCAGGATTATTTATTTTCACATATTAAATTAATATATAATTTTAAAGTAAAAATTCCATTCAAAAGATGTTCAGGAATTGAATTGAAATTTGAACAACTCCAGGCATAGCTTAAAAATCCTCCTAATTCCCCAACAAGAAAAAACAAAATTATGGAAATATTTAGGGCGGCTAGTTTGCATTTATTCTCATCTCTGTTAAAACTGTGCTCCCGTGTAGTAAATGTGCAGGGATTTACCTACACTAGCAAAAAAGGTGATGGTCAAACTGCATTTAAATATATTTAATGTTAAGTAATTTCTTTAAATAGCTTGCATAGTTTATTTTGAACCTATATTCAACTTCCCTCTGATAACGGCTTAGCCTTGAGGGAGCTAAAAATGGTAATTTAAACAAAAACTTTAGACAACTGAGTTTTTTTGCTGGTGTTGGACCTCGGATAATACAGGCAGAGTCCTGGGGAAGATCCTATCCCCCAGTACAAGTACTTGCCTTCCCGTCTGTACTTGGAAATACAAACAGAGCAGTCAAACTGTGAGAAACTACACAGGCTGAGCAAAAGTTAGTAACAAATCCCCACAATCAAAGTGAACAGCAGCCAGTCCTTCAGGAGGCTGTAAAATAGACACTTCTGTTTACCACTACACATTCCAAGAAGATAAGAAAACAAGTATAACCTATATAATTCAACAGTGATTTAAAGGATTTATTGATTGAGCTTGTACCTGAGCTGTAGAATGGTTTTCTCCAGGGCAATTGCAATATGAGATCACTTACCCAGGACAAGTCCGCTCTTTTCCGGAGTGATGCATTTTTGCCTTTGAGCATTTATACTCAGCTATATAACTAAAACATGAAGGATTTTAATTATGGCAAATTATGGTATTATTAGACATGGAAACGATTAGTTGCTTAAAATGTGAAAGTTATGTTAAACATATGCATTTTATTATTTGTGCTGATTACAAAATATGGAGTATCGACTTTCTGATAATTCTATCATTATTTGCTTTCTCCCACCAGGAGTGGTTTATTACTCTGAAAAAAACCAAAATCATCAGAAAGTAATGGCTGCATTTTCAGACCAATTGGTCCTTCCACCTGGTGCACTTTCTTACATGAAACCAAGAAAGGGACTGAACATCAGGGAACAAGAGCCTTTGTATGTACAAGCAGAAGTATTTCTAAAACTGCACTAAGCCAAAATACAAGGTATTTCCTTTTCTATTTCTTTTCCCTGGGGACCAAAATGAGAACATTTGAAAACCTACAAACCCATGCTTTTCTAGTTATAAGTGCTACTCATTATCATGGGAAGAAGTTTGTATTTATTTCAAAAATTTCAGAAAAGCAGAGGTGATGTAGATCCTTGCTGATACATTTATACACTCCCAGCTGGAAGAATTTAGAAAAAAATGTCTGCACATATAAAATGATGCATTACTATGCATGTCAGAAATCAAAAGTGATATTTTATCACGAAGTATTTGAATAGTCATAATTCAAACATTCAAATGCTTCACACAGCCATTTCTGCTGCAAGCAAAACCCAGCACAACTTCACTCATGATTGTGCAGAAATGCTGGAGTTAGGAAACATGAACAAGGACCAAAACAAAGAATCCAGTTCTTACAGGCTTGCTCACAGCCCAACATGTCTTTCACTTGTATCTTATATTCCCTGTTCTTGTTGTAACACTCGACCAATACACACGTTTTCAGGAAGCAACCATTATGCTTGTGTGAGTTTATTTATAAAATGCAGTTCAATTAGTAAAACTCTTATTAAGATCAAATAACTGAGGCACAACAGTAGCAAAAAGGGGTGGAAGACCACGTCAGACCAGCAGGACTGTTCTTTGGATATTTGGAGATGATTTTTATTTGCATACAGGACACCCTTAACCATCTGGCAGGGTTTCAGAGACTGCAAATGTGAAAATAGCAAACGGAGTCGCAGCACATTATTTACAGCAAAGAGGCCAACTTAACTATCATGGCAGCAGTGTGGTGACATTGATGTCAGTGAAAGGTACATTAAGAGCTACACAACAATCTGTGTCTTTCTGTTTGGATGAATATTTATGCATCAATCATTTATATTCATGTAGTATTAACACTGGTTGCTAATAACACAAGTTAGGTTTTAAAATCAAACTCTGTTGAGCACCACACTATCCTAATAAACATTTTGTGGCGATCATAATGAAAACACTTTGAGAAGAATCAAGATCTTCCATTCTCATCAGTAAAATCCCAGATAATTCAGCACATTAAGAATAATAAGTATTTTAAATATTTTAATGGAATTTTACAGAAATAATACTATATAAAAGCAGTGTATTTTTTCAGTAACACACTGTCCAGTAAGAAAATTAAACAAACTGAATTTTATGTACACATCTTGTAGACTTGAATGGACAGAACCTTTTGGTATCTATTTGAGTGAAACAGATCCAAATGTTTTGTAGTGTAACACTCATTGTTTATATTACAAAACTAGTGTCAAAGTCACCAAAATCACACAGTCATTACACAACACTGTGATGCTGCTTAACTTACTATCTTTTGTCTTTATTATAAATAAAAATTTGGAATTCTTATGTTTATGCTTCTGTTGTGATGAATTCTATGAACGAAAGAGGAAAAAACAGCAACAGTTTTAGTAGTTACTTTTTTCCTCATAGCCCTTCTGAGCATGGAACTGTCATGAGAAATGTGCCTTCCTCTAGCAACTACGCATTTGACTTTCTGAACCCAAAATATGACAGCATTTCTCTTGTTTTCCTCACGCAGCCTGTTAGACTAACACTTAGCTTTAGGATAATGGATGTATGCAGTGTCCTTTCTTAAAGGGCCAACTATTAATTTCTATTATAAATTTATTTTAATTCATAGCTGAACTAGTCCTGCTACTAAAGCCACTGTCACTATTATTAGTGCTGTGTCTGCAGGCACCAAGCAGGCACTAATGCAATACTGGGTTGTGTTGCACCACCAGATATTTTCCAAAGAAAACTAGATGCTGCATTCAATAGATCATCTGAAGGCATACAGCTTTTTACTTCAAGTTTGAATGATATGAGAAAAGAGAGATTGCAACATTAAATGAAGAGGTATGAGTAATTTCAAAACTATTTTATTTTGATCTGACTCATTAAATGGCTCTTGCTGGAAGGAAAAGGTCTCAATAAATCTGTAAAACTGAAGGAGGAAGAGCTATAACCCTCATAGTCAACGGCCCAGTTATTAGTATGTAGGGGATCTGCGTTAATATTTGCAGCTACTTTAGTTCTTATCTCCGATAATAAGGTAAAGCAACACAGTTTAGAGCACTTCCAGGTAACGCTGCAGTTCTTGCTAATGTGGCTCACACTTCACAGAGAATTAAGCATTCATCACGGTAGGAGTACAACAATCTCATCCCTTGTGTGAATGACTCTTCGAAAGAGAACCACTTGTAATCTATTAGCCTATTTTGTAAAAAAGCAAATAGATGGGATCAATGGGTACTTCATCACACCTCTTGAAGTAACTGATTAGCTTCTATTCAATATATTAAACTTCAAGCATAGCACAAATCCATGTGGTGGGAGGGACTCACGGGGCAGCAGGGTTGGCAGAACTGCTGCTCGTGAGATTGGAGTCACACAGGAGAAGTTCAGGGAGAACTGTCTCCCATGGGAGGGACCCCACGGTCTCACAGGGGAAGGACTCCTCTCCCTGAGCAGCAGAAAAAAACCTCAGGTGGCAAACTGACCAAAACCCCCGTGCTCTGTCACCCTGTGCTGTCGGTGGGAAGAGCGAGGGGTTGGAGGGAAAAAAGGTGTTTTAAGGGCTTGTTTTACTCCTTGTGATTCTCCTCTGATTCGGTTATCAATAAATTCACTTTGTACCTTTAAGTTTTGAGGCTGTTTTGTCCTTGGAATATATTATCCCAGACCTTATCTCAACTCATGAACCCTTGTGTTAATTTTTTTTTCTTCTCTCCTTTGCCCAGCTGTGCTAGGGGAAGGTGAGTGAGCAACTCAGTGTGAAGGGTGCCTGGCATTTGGCCAGCGTCTAACCACAACAACCATTATCAAATTTGCACAGCTAAACACTCTCAAGGTGCCTTTGGCTAATACCAGACATCCAAAGATTGGAGAAGGAGTGTGGAAGAGTTATTTTTAACAGGACAGCTGTAAGTGGTTAATTTCTATATAAGTCTCATGCGCATTTTTTCCTAAATCATACAGCCTTTGCTTTAGTGCTGTGTTCAGAATGCTTATATACTTGAGAGACCTTTGAAGAGCTCTCTACTCCCAGTTTCCAAGGATATATTTAATCCTCATCCATTATCAGTCACACTGGAACCTGTTTTTTAGAGTCCAGTGTTAAGTTCATACAGTCTAGTTTAAGTATTGTAATGCTACTGTTTTTAATGCGACCAAAGTAAAACAATAATCACCAGTGAACCCTGGGTGTCCAAAAACTGATGTTCAGAACATCATTCATGGTTCATTTTCTACTGCATAGTCTCAGATGGTCTGAGAAGCTAAGACTTTTCAGCACACATGATTCAGAGGAGGAGAAGAAAAGAAAACACATCTCTGATATGGTTGTTTGCTCTATTTTTTTTAGCAGAGGGAGGTGTGGAGCTATGTTTTAAATTGTTTCCAGCAAAAAACAATCTAGTTGTCTAGTTAAGTGAAACTCTCCCTGATGAATACAATATTGCCATTTATGTATTTAAGCTTTGCCCTGTAAATCCCAATTACAATTTGCGCTTTAAACCATCTCTGGCAAAGCCGTTTACCTTATGCAGTGTCGATTTTTAATTAGAACAGCATGAAAAACATTTACATTAACTGACAAAACTGAGTGGAAAAAGAGAAGCTTCTGGATCCGATGGCTTCAAAGATGAAATCTTAACACAGAATATCTTTCACAGAAATTCTCTTTGTCTAATGAAACAAACTCAAGGAGGAAGCTTTCTTTGCTCTGTAATATGTAGGTGTTAAATACAAGACAGAACCTATTCCTGGTGCTATAATCTCTTGTTAAGATTACAATACTTTTTTCCTATAAAATTTAACTTGCAGGTCCTCCATAGTAATCCAAAGCCAGTGCAGTTTGTGTCAAATAAGTCTACCCATGGTGCTTTCTTAGCCTCTTCTTTTAAAATACTTTCTCTGAAAGTTGAAAACTGGAAAATGGTTGGAAATCCATCATATTTAAAGTACATGCAAGAGGACAATATGTTCCGAAAGTATAACCCCAAGGCCTGGTGGCCTTTTATGCAACCACTCTTTTATAGCAGTGGAGCAGAATTGTAAGTACCCAGGCAAATCCTTGATGTAAAGATCATGGAAGAAACAGGAAAATGAACCCTCATTTAAAAAATAAAAAAAAGTCTGGCTCTCTTTTAGCAAGTTTGGTCCATTTTATTTTTACAATCCCGAGTGCAATACTGCTGTCAGTTAAAAAGGTATTTTTAAAGACTAATACATGATCTAGTATTATGTTAAGCAGTTTTTCTGCCCTTTCTTTTTATTGCACTTAATTCATACACAATTCATATGCCCTGCCCACAGCCCATCAAAGCAGGCACATCACACTATCAAGGAATATATAAAAAAATTAATTGTCCTCAGGGTTTCAGCAGCTGAACAGAAAATACAAATGCACTCTACTCAGGAGCTAGGAATTTATTATTAACTTTATGCTAAAAGGTGCAAAGGCTAATTTTTAAAAATCTATTAATTGATGATTCAGATCCTGGTTGTCAAACACTTTGTACATAAACCCACTCCAGATGTCCTCAGCCTGTAGGTTTCAGAGGTACAAACAGACTATTTTTATTACTATTAAAATTAGCATTCCAGGTACACTGGACAAATATGAATTGACATAAAATATTAATTGTATGAGCAATTTAAACCTCAAGGAACTGAATTTTATATTATATACAGCCATTAGCTTGAAACCAGACTATGTGATGATTTCCATGGCAATGAAGGACACCTTCAGAGAGCTATCAAACACAATGAAGGAGGCTAATACGATACTATGCAAATTATCAATCTATAAGCCTACTTTAAGTTCAAGCAATTATGGTGTGGAAAAAGGTACAAAATGTAAATTTTTTTTTTTTTTTTAAGGTAGAAAACATTGGATTGACAACAGGGTAAAATACAGGCTGTATTATTTCACTCTCTAAAAATAATTTTTATAAACTTTTAAATTAAAAAAAGAAGCAAAATCCACCAAAGGATATCACAAGCACCACTAAGATGACAGTCCTATTTTGCACTTACATTGACCAAGGACACAAATTTTTCTGAAATACAGATTTAAAAGGTGTACCTAAACTCTGAACTCTGAGAGAGTAGATTTGTCAATTACTTTGTTATAGATCTGTAACCTGTAACAAAAACCCAACTTCATCCCAATATTGACCTAGAAACATTCGTTTAAAGTATCATTTAAAGTATTATCTATCTACCAATCTCATTTTTAGTTTCTGTTCTGTGCTGAATACATATTAATTTGAGTACTTAGTAACTTGCAAGAGAAAAGAGGAGCAGCATCTATCACGTTACCAAATAGAAAAAGGCAAACAAAAAGAATGCAGAATTACAGAATCAGCTGAGTTTCAAGATACCCACAAGGATCAGTCAGTCCAGCTCCTGGCCTTGCACAGGACCATCCCCAAGAGTGACCCTCAGCTCCTGTCACTGCAGAATGATGAGTTTAACACATAGTTAACAAGGAAAATGTTTTATCTCCCCCCCAAAATATTTAAATTCATTTTGAAGTCTCCAACTACACAATATTTTTTAAGAACAGTACAGATACCCACTTATTTTTAGTACTGTTCATCCTTGTATTTGAGCAAAAGACAGAAAACCCCTCGTTATTTAAACACCTAAGGAGTCTCCTTTCCTCACAGGAAACTGTCCAAGGACACTCTGCTCTCTGCTGTCAGGCTCTCCTCGAATACTCTACAACCAGTAACGAGACACTAAAATTCATATGGCAGGAATTCACATGCAGAAGAAAGAAAGGAGAATCTAAAATAAAGAAAAACTCGACTGAAGAAAAAGAAACCAACGCAAAACCACACAACATAAAGCACATAGAGGTTTTATTACTTAGCTGAAGAAATTTATTCGAATTAAATGAAGTAACCTAACTCGTCAGCCTTTTCAGAGCCTTGCCAATACCACAGTAAGTAGTTGCCATGAAAAAGAAAAGATTTCATCTGTTTCTCTGAAATAATGCCTACCTTTTCTATCATTAATGAGTAGGCCTGTTTAGTAATGATGAGATAAACCTGAAAGAGCATCACATGAAATATATTGATTTTGACATTCAACACCACCTTCTGCCCCAAGTGTCCCAACTCTCAGGAATTGCATAAGAACCATTAGAACAAATCAACAGATTTTTGGTAGTTTCTAAATTCAACAGGTTCAGAAATTATACAGAACAGACATCGACAAAGTTTAATTGAATGAATTCTAACTGAAATCCTATTAATTTACCCCTCCCATTATCATATATTTCCCTTTCACCTACTGAAAATTATTTTGGTCATAAAGTCTCCCCAAAACACTAATAATTTATTTTCATAACATAATATTAAGTGGATGCTTATAGTACCCCACTGATGTCACTCTTGTTCCTGGTTACTCTGAATTAAAAAGTGAGGGGAAACAGCTGCCTTTGAGAAAACTGAGAATTAAATTGGAAATCACTAAGTATTTACTCCTTTTACCCAATTTTGATCGGGCATGACTTCATTGTGTGATTTATTTTTCTTTTCTAACCTCAGTAAGTAGCAAGAATGGTAGTTACTTATGAGCTCCATTTAAGTACAGAGGAGCTGTCATGCCACGAGAAACGACAAAATAGCGACCTCACGTTCTTTTGGAGAAGTATAAAAGAAAAAGTCTGTCCTGATTCTGATGTGTCCTACAGCAGAATGAAATAAATGACCACTAAGTTAGTGAATTCATACCAGAATTAAAATGATGTCTGAGATAATCAGAACTAGATCATATACAAGACTGGCATCTAAATAATTTTTCTAAATATAATTATCAAGCTGACCAAATCACCACAGGGAACTTTTATCTACAAAGCTACGTAAACCAGCAGATAATTGCTCTAATAGCTAAAGTTGCTTTAAAAAAAGGTTAAATAATGAAAAATAACTCATGTTGCAACACCCTTCCCCTACCATTTCCATTAATTTAAGAACCAGAGACAACCCAGTAATATTTCATCATCAGTAAGTCACCAAATGCTCTTCTTCCATTCCCTTTGCTGAGATGTGTAATTCAGTATTAGATGTACATGAATAAAAGCTTTTTCCTATACAACCATCCTTCCAGATTTCTGCAACAAAGAGGAGGTCAGGGGTTGAACGCAAGTTCAGAAGCAATACCTTTACTGAAAAAGCTGTGAAGCTGTAAGTTTGACCTGAACTTATTTTAGAGGTTATTAAAGAATTAGAAAAAAATAAATGCTTTGAAAGAAATGCCCAAAGCGAACTGATTATCACGCAGCAGTTGGCCCTTGAAAATTCAAGTATATTGAGATGACTCAATAACACACTGAAGCAGAGATGTTCTCAAATCTAATAATGAAAACATCTTCAGAAGTACTTAAGTTGACCAATCTTGATTCTCGCTCATGAATGCAACATTTGGTTATGCATAAAACACTTGCAAATTTCTGTTAATCAAATCAACAGGATATTCTACTTCTGCACATTCTGGCTTTGCACAGAAGAATCTTGTTTCAAGCCCTCTGTCCTTCAGTCATTTTCCTTTCTGAGAATATGCTAACATTTTGAATTCAACGTGGTCATCTCATGGCAGTGTCTGGGAAGGGTATTCTGCAGCATTCAATGGGAGAAATACACATGACAATAAATAATTGCATAATATTTCACAAAGACTCTCCAGAAATACCAGTTTTTCCTATAATTCCTAACATTTTCCCATTGGGGAACACAAATATGTACGTGTATACATATACACTCAGATACAACCACACCAATAACTACACATACATACACATTGATGACAAAGGATTTTTCAGTAGTTTGGAAGTGCTGACACTGCCATGACATACTTCTCATCAACTTGTCTTAAAGATTTTTCTTGTTTATGCATCGATTTTTGGGTACATCATGGAATCCCTTGACATTTTTTTGTATTTTTACTAAATTAGTTTTTATTAAGTTTTGATGGTTTCAGTTACTGCTCCTGCTACCTGACTTGAGTTTTCTCAATTTGTATTTTGCTGACAGAAATAAAATACTTGGCTTTTAAATACTCATTCTGCATTTAGAAAAGGCAAAACACACTGCAGGATTTGAGGAAGCAGATCATAGTCTTTAAAACAGAACCAAGTCAAAGTAGAAGTATTTTAGCTGTGTGAGTGCACATAACAAAAATTAGTTTGCTGTCTCCTTTCAGAGATCAGGCACCGTTATGGGGTTTTCTGTAACTCAGTTATTCCTTTACATTTACAGTTTAAATGTATAGACATTTACAACAAACACATATATGTACCTATAAACTCCCATATTGATGGTTTCAGACATTCAGCATTTGCTTACATTAACCAGTTGTTTCTCTGCACCTATTCGTCTTTTCAGACACATATGAACCACCTCATGCTCAAGAAAATACTCTCACAAGCCCTGATGACCCCCTCCTTCCTTGAAATCAGAATTCCTAAATAATTTCCTTGATCAGAAAATGTTAGGAAGGGTAGAAACAATCACTGGACCTTATTTTCAGCTGATGACACCCCTTTGAGTGAGACCTCTTCGTTAACATTTGTCTTAGAGATGCAGTGAACACCAAACAAGCATCTCCACCAAATAGAGCAAATATAGTTTTAATTATAAAAAGAATTATTTTGAGAGACCTAGCTGACTTTTGTACTAGCTACAAATAAAGTTCTTTCAGCTTTTCTCTCTGCAATTCTGAAAAGAACGACAAATTCCAGTAATATTGTTGATCCACCATTATTGAAAGGACACTTATACGACAATAAATGCATACACAATTGAAAATATTGCAAATGGTGAATGGAAAAAATTGAATTACACAAAATTTTTCTGTACTTTTGAGCATCACTTCATAAATTTGTGTGTCATCAGGAAATCAAGAGCTTCCAGAAAGGTGACCTGACTCAAAAAAGATTGATTTCAAAGGCATTTGCCACTTATTGTTTAATTGGACTAAGATCCTAGATTTGAAATCAGAGTTTTAAATCTAGTTTCATTATAGAAGAGTTTTTTGACAGCTGAACATTTTTTGTAAAATATAAATGTATCAGCTCTTGAAAGAATCACATTAGAAGTCAAATGTTTTACATCTCATGAGTTTTCTTTAGGTTAAATAAATACATTGAATTAGATATTGAAGACTTGACCTCAAAGTTGTCTTCTCATTTCTACACCTCTCAAAGGTCCCATAGTATCAATAATTTTCTTGCTCAGCTATAAATATAAGTCAGGAATATCTGCGTGTTCATTCAGCAGAGAAACTGAATTGTTGGTGCTTTTTCTCTACTCCACGGTGAGTTCTGCATGGACTGAGGTCACTCAGGGGTGGTCCCACTGTGACACGTGTGACCCCCAGGCTGCCATTCCCCAGGTGTGTCCCTGACCCAGTGCAGCCGACCCACTGTTGTCCTGAGTTTTGCAGTTTCTCAGTGTTTCTCTTTGCTGTGATACTTTCTCACACATTCTGCTGTAAACATGGCCATGGTTTCTTAACAACTATCTATGTTTTGTTAATTGTCTGTGTTGTTATCATTCCAGTATACTGGGTGGAGAAATATGATAGATTGATGCTTTGACCAATGGAATGGAGAGGTAGTGATTTCTACCTCCAATCCACGGTGATTTGTAAAAACATATAAATAAAGGTCAGAGGGTTCTGCCCTCTCTCTCTTTTTGCCCTCTCCTTTGCTCTCTCTGTGTGGTCTTTCATTTGGCTCCTCGGCCTGATCCGAGCTACAACCCACGGCTGTAGCTCCTTCAGAAATGCCCACTGGGCGCCGCACACCTCCTTCCCAGAGTACATCTCCAGCCACGTTTACAGCAACTCATCTTCACCAGGCCATTTCCAAGGCCATCTCCTCCACATCTTCAGCAGGATTTTCCCACCCCTCTTCCTTAAATATGCCTGAACAGGGAGAGCACACGCTGCTCCAACAGGCTGCAGTGCTGGCATGTGATGGGGTGTTTCCATTCATAAATGGAACCAGCAAAAGCAGTACACAAGAGCTTGGGGCCTCCTCCTCCTGTGCAGGGCGCTACCTCAGAGAATTTCTAAACCCCTACTCAATATGCTCAGAGAAGTTGTGAAAAGTTTAACAAATATTCACCAAAAATTGATCTGCAATTTGTTTAAACACATGCAGACATGAAGGCTCGCTGAAGCAGGCTGAATATACTTTAGAACACACAAGACAACGTGCGTTTTGCACACTGCGTTTTGCCACAGGCCTGCAGGTTGGTTTATGGAGATTCCGTACAAGTTACAGTGGCTGCAAACTCAAGTTATCCCCCACAACAAGTTAAAGCAATGAGAAGCAGTAGGTACAGTTTGCTTAACCCCTTCACATTGCTGAGCAGGCAGGGCAGCACACCAGATGCAATTAATCAAGTAACGATTAAGCCTAGAACATATGCTATTGAACTCAATATGGAATCATAGAATCATTTAGGCTGGAAAAGACCTTTTAGATCATTGAGTCCAACTGTTAACCCAGCACTGCCAAGTCCACCAGTAAAACGTGTCCACAGGTGCCTAGAAACACAATATCTGTATAGATTTATAACAAAATTCAGATTCCTCCTGATTTTCACAAGCGCACCCTTGACCCATTTATTCCATGAGTATATGCTAGCAAGATCATCTGCAACCCATTCATTTACAATAGTTATAATATGCTTATTCTACATATTGCACTTTCATTCCAAATGAAAGCCAGGAAAACGACAGCCTTGTTTCAGGCTGGTTCAGCAGGCTTTAAGAAAAATGTGTAAAGCTTTACAGAATGAAACGTGATCTTTTACTGAGAACTTTTCAAGCTTTTATTTTCATCATATTTTTTCTCTACAATTGTATTATGTTCCTAAAAGCTTAGCAAAGGGTAAAAATGCAGAGAAACAAATAGCTTACAACATCTGAGTTCAAATCAATAGTGATAATTACAACTATTTTATGCTAAACATCCATACAAATAATTCTTCCTCTGAGGTAGCTGCCACCAAGAACACGGCACTACGTGTGCATTGCTACACGATGACAATTTCCACCTTCTCATGTTTTTAAGAGTTCAGAAGTGTCTGGGACTTCGGACCGGAGTTTTAGAAGACACTCTGAAGTGACAATTGAGCACATGATCAGATCTCTAATTCTTATTTACTTCCTGTATGTATATTCCCTAAACGATGATCAGCTCGAGATTGAGGGTGTAATTATTCCACTGCTTAACAACTGAAGCAAGAATTAAAAATTAGCAATTAACATTCCCTAGTACATTGGTACAGAAGACATTATCTGTGTCACGGCAGTCAGATCCTAGAAATACTTGCAACACACGAAGATGATGTCAGTAACTTGGAAAACATGCTTAACTATTTTTTTCAAAGAGCATCTGTGCCACTTGGGGATATGGCTCAGTTCTGAACATAGGGGTGCTGGGGTAATAGTTGGATTCAATGATCTTAGAGGTTCTTTTCCAGCCTTAACAATCCTATGATTTACTGGCATCTGATTTAATTTCTTGCTTATGTTGAGTTAAGAATTAAAGTGCACTTCTTAATACTTGCATTACCTAAGGAAGTGCCATATATTATCAACAAAGTACCCAAGTAAAATCAAAATAAGTGGATAATAATAAAAATGTAACAGTAGGTAATTTTGAAATGTACTGTTGGTATTCAGAAAACAGAGATGGTTAGAAGTGCCAGAACAAACTTTGGATGGAATCATCGTTGATTCTCTACCAAAAGAACTGAAAGTAGGAAACACTATCACGAAACCTAGTAGGGCACACATGCAAGCCTAAAAATATGAAGGCAAATACCTCAGGATTCAGCTGAGCACCTTACAGGACCCTCCTGAGGAGGTAATAATAACTGACAGTCATCAGATTCTGTATTAAAAGGTGCATCTGACAAGTGCAACATACAGCCCACATCTATTAAAGCTGACTGAAATGAGATTTGGTACTATTAAAGCCCTTTCTCAATAACCAGGTTTTACTCACTAGCAAGAATACACATCAGCAACTATACAGAAATGACAACAAAAAAGTGGATAAAAATTATTTTTAAGAAAGATTTTAGAAACCTCGTGAAATGTTTCCATATAATGCAAAAATCGACCGGATTTATTGTAAGTAAAAAGAAAAAAAAAGTAGAAATTCAGCCATTGCGCTTAACACTGGAAATAATGTAATAAAACTTCAATTTCCTTTCCTAATTCCTGACTCCTTGTAAGACTTGTTTGTAAATTTAACACTTACACTGTTTTTCTGAATGGGATGTTTTGCAGAACTCTCAGGTAAGGTGAACTCAAGGCAAACATCATCAGTTCTGCTAAAGAATCTCCCAAAGTACCCAGGTCTGTGTGGCTCTGAACGGAGAAATAAGCACCTTCAAAATCTGATAAGCAGCACTTTATATTATTAATCTCATAGCAGAGTCAAATTAACATGTATGAGGACAAACAAACTGCAGATACGCATAACTAGAATTATGGATTTTAATTCCTTCAAGTTTCTATCCCATTTTTAGTCCTTTAAAAGAATGAACTCAAAAAAAAATTATCCAAAAGACATACAGAGATGGAAGAAAGGAAAATAAAGGGTCTGAACCAAACCCAGCAACTAAACTAAGACCGCCCAAAAGGTGGTGGTGGTGGTGATTTTGAAAGGCAGCATTGTACATAAACATCTTTAAGTATTTTTTTTACTAGGGACAACAGTCTACATCCTCATACATATTTCAGAACAGCTCTCTGACCTGACACTTCCCACAAACAACAGGACATACAGGGAAATTTTTACATTATTCCAGTATTTTTTCTTTGATACTTTGGCTAGTGACAACCTTAACAGGCCAAGCCTTACACCGCAAAACCGACAAGATAAACATTGTGCTGCTGCTACTCCCTCCTCCCAGGGAGGCAAAGATGTGCTAACTCTATCTGGAGATAAATATAACCTGTGATCCTTTCCTAGAATGCTCATCAGGCACATTACTGGGCTGTGGCACGCGATCAGGATCTGTGCCCAGGCTGTATTTAAACTGACAGGTGTCACTTACCTAGGAAACCACCACAGTCAATCAGAACACCCTGACATCCTGTTATAAATTAAGAAAGGATACCTCTTAATATTAAAAAAAAATCCTAACACCTAGGAAGCAAAGCGAGGCATTGAGGATTTCACTCCAAAGTAATCTGATTATTTTAGAGCTTGTAAATACCTGAACACACACATTTCCACATATAGATCCTGCTGTTGGGAAGCTTGTTTCTGGTTTCTTAGTCTTGTCCCTCTCACTCTGAAAAATAGACTCTCTCTAAAAATATGATGCAGATGATTCCTCAGGAAATTTCTTCTATTTTTTTTTTTTAAATGACAGACGGCTCTCAATGACTTAATGACATTGCTTTCATAACTAAGGCCTCTGCAGTATTTATCATCTTTTTTCATAGTATACTGAAATGCAACAGATAAACATTAGGTTACAACTTTAGAATGAAAGTTTAACAGATTTCCTTGCCTTTTAGTTTTTGATTTAGGCTTTTTTCTTGGTTTTTAACAAACATTTCCAAATATCCTTAAAATGAATACCCCTAAAGGGTGTAAACTTCAGAGCTTCTCAAGTCCCTATAGTCTCCACAGTTACAAGGACTGCTAACATGCACTTCAGCCGTTGCTACTGCTCCGTTTTTAAAGCAATATTTTATATTCTGCCCAGATAAACAAATCTAAGAAGTCATCTGTCCATAATTAAAAAGCCCCAAGTACTGGGCATTAAGCACAAACCCATATTCTTCGAGCAATTGGGATATTGATAGCAGATCTATTTCCTGCTGCATTTAACATTTTATTTAAGATGCAGTTAATTGATCCATTTCATTCTTTACATTACACAAATGCAGTGGGTGTAAAACCATGTCTGCTTTGAGAGTTAGTCATTTTGGTTTATAATCTAGAAATCTGGACAAGCAGCAGATCTCTGTATGGAATTCCTCTTACCACTCAGTAAAGACACATAGCGAGATGCTCAGTGATCGTGCCATCGAAATATCTAGATTAATATCTGTATCACCAATCTTTTCTACCTTAAGGTCTAACTCTGCATCTAGCCCTGCCAGATTTATGTCAGGTTGTACAAGACAGAATTACAAAGGTATTAATGTAATCAATCACTGCTGTGACACAATATTCTTGGTCTTGACAGAATTCCAATAACAGTAGGGCAGAGTATTGTCTTGCAGAAAATAATCTGTTTTCACTTCTAGTGCCATGCCTACCCTGCTACTGATTCTAAATTACTGTTAATAAAAATAACTATTGGCCACAGGAAGAATTTGCCTGCACATTATTTGCACATAATGGACATATGGATATATGAGAGACAGAATACTGGGAACCCTGCCATGTGAAGAGCTCTTCTTGGGTCTTTTTAAATTAATGTACTGTGAGGATGCACACATACAAACACCTTTCAGGCAATGATGATGCTTGCATATTTTCATACTATTTTTAAAAGGAAATAAAATAACACCATCTAGGAGCTTGCGCAATAAAAAGTAGTACAGTGGAGTTCAAACACTTTGATACATTTTAAGAACAACAAAAGTAAAAGTATCTGTGGTTATACCAAATAAATATAATTGACACATAATGCTGTCCTGTCTTTTTTTAGTTACAGGATCATATTGAAAATAAAATTATACTTATGATAAGCAACCCCCCCCCAAATCAAACCAAACCAAACCAAACCAAACCAAACCAAACCAAACCAAACCAAAAAGCCCACATTGAATTTAAAAAAAAAAACACACCAAAAAAGCTTCCAACATTGCTCTATTTTTCGTGGGTTATTTAATTTTTTAATTGTAATCTGAGAACTTAATCAGAATATTTATTAAGCTCCTGTTGAAATTAATATGCATATATAGGAAAATAAAGACCTTGTCAAATTATCACCTGGAGAAAGAGAAGAAATTTTTGCCATTCTTTATCTGTCAGATAAAGATATTTTATACCCCAGTTAATGAACAACAACAACACATACAAAACGCCATTTTTTCCAGTACCAGAAAATGACATAACTGGCAATACCTTGAAACTATTTTAAGATCATACACATGCATGAGCAGCAGAATTCGCAACAATTTGTGCCAAACAAAATGCAGCAACAATTCGTGACCCAGTATCAAACACATAGGTCAGAGTGGTAAAGTAGCAAAGGTTTGACACAGGAATAAGCAGAAGTTAAATAGTCTGGTACACTTGACCACTCCATAGCTAAAAGATGAATTATAAAGGGCAGTGAGTCTATAAATAAAATCATCCTCAGAATAAAAAAGGCATCTTTACTTTTGAGGAGCTGTAAAAATTCAACCTCATCTTTGAGTAGGATTGCCATTTAAAAGGCAGTCAGGGAGTTAATAGAGACGGTAACAAAATTTGAGGAGTACAGCAAGCCAAAGAGTGCTGGAGGAGAGCAAAACCACAGACCTTGTGCTCCATTTTAGTGGAAAAAATTTCACAGGGGTTGAAATCTATTTTCCTATGCAAGCAAATATGTCTCATCAGTGCAGAAACTTGAATGTAATGCCTCATGAAACAAGTATTTAATTTGCCACCATTTGTCTTGTTGATCAGCACTTCCAGGAATTTGCAGCAGGGATTAGAAACCATAGAAGATCAACCAGAGAGGAATAGAATTGCAAGTCCCTTTAACAGTTTCAATCATTAAATATCATGGAACTCAGAAAGGGTTTGGTTGTATGACTGCAAAACAGAGATCAGCTCAAAAACAGCTGTCTTCAAGGTTTAGCCATTCCAGGAAATACAAAAGGCAGAAAGCTAGGATGAATCAAGAAAGCAAATTTCCTGATTCCAGTTGAAAGATTGGAAACTATTCCATAGCGCTGTATTTTTATTTCTATTATCAGTGAAGCACCTCTGAGCTTGCTGTTTAGAAACTTTTCCCCAGAAGAGGACAAAAAAGTAAAACACTGAAAACTAACACTAATGAAAAGTTCCTTTTCTGATATCACTGAAAATTAGTAGATATTTTAAGTTTACATGTTTCAGGAAAATGATTTTGGTTTGCAATAATTTTCTCGTACTCTGAAGGGATATGGCCTAGATGTGAACTTAACAGAGGCTCATAATTCTCAAAGCTAAGTGACAGGAATGCAGAATGCTACGCATTTTATCTTCTGAAGAGACTCAGGAAAGGTACCTTGGGAATAGGTCCAAAACTGCTTATGTGTCTTTTGCAGACAGATCTGTCTCCTGCAGACCTGGGATGCTGTATTGGGAACAGAAAAGGTTACTAGAAGGGTCTCAGTAAATCACTAAGAAATAAATGAGCATTCTACTATTCTCTGCTTTGTGCGAGCACTTATACACTTGTACAAGGAGAATTTCCATGCTTCTTAATGAGCTTGGACTTACACTTTGTGCCGACATAAAATCCAAGAGCTGTGCCTAATATAAATAAATATAAAGCCCTATTAGTCACAGACACAAGAAAGTCTTTCCCTCTTCCACACACTCACTTTATCTTGAATTCTTCCTTCATTTTAATGGACTACAATGAAAGCAAG
>VYZT01004902.1:5365-16377 GCA_013400735.1 Pomatostomus ruficeps | reverse complement strand
GGAAACTCCATGTAAACATAAAACCAAATTTCTGTGATGTGGGTGGTCAAACACTTAAACAGGTTTTTCATACAGCATGTATGGTCTTCATCTTTGGCAGTATTAAAAATCTGATTGAAAAAGTCCCTGAACAACCTGCCCTAGTTAACTGCTTTGAGCAAGGGGATTGCACTAGATGATCTCCAGAGGTTTTTCGAAACCTTAAATATTCTGTGATAGATGTAATTTTTTTTAAAATTTCTTAAAATCTTACTCAGATTTGGCTGAAATTTTAGATTTTGGAAATTGCTATGATCAATCTCTAGCTTGCATTGCTTGGTGTAGTTTGACCACTGCATCCTGCATACTCTGCCCCTTACCCGCTCTCTGATCAGCAATTGATTCCGTCCATGCTTAGTGCTCAACCCTCCAGCCAAAAGGTGAGATTTCCCAGGGAGGTTGCACTAGCTTCCCAAGTGAAATACCATTCAGTTGGCATGTTTGTGCTGACACACAGCATGCAAAGACTTTTTGTACCGACTAACTAAGCATTGTGAACAATCTACCAGCTGCACACCCACTATGCAATTGTCCCTACATCAATGACCACTTTCATTGATTTCCTGATATTTTTGCTGTCTCTGCCCATGACTGGAAATCCCTGGCATGTTAGTGAAATGCCTGCTTTTCCTATACTCTGCCTTTTGACACAGCTAGACAAACAGAACTCCACATGACTTTGGTGCTGCTTCTCAACTTAAAACCCAAATTTCTTCAGGCCAAGCAGGAAGAAATATTGGGGAAATGGTTTTTTTGAAGAATAAATAGATTTGGAAGAAAAATGCGAAGGTCATGAAGGTTGTAATCCAACGTAGAGGATAAAAGCTGAGTTAAGAACCAGTGAAGGGTGAAAAAGAAAGGGCATTTTTTTCTCAGAAGACACAACCTTCAGTTTAGTGGTCCAAGTTGTTTCTTTTATGAGCATTTTGTTGAGCACAACTTACGATGGCTGTGCATTCATTATGGAGCGTGCTCAGCTCAGACACTGCACTTAAAATTTATGGAAGCCAGTGGTGAAAAATACCAAGAACTGACTAAATTGGAAGAGATTTTTGGGCATAGAGATGTGGATAAAGCCATCACTCTTAAGATACAGAACCCATTAGGGAGTTCACTGAACACACATAGCTAATTGAGTAAGGAAGTTCACTGAATAGAGCTGGTGCATTAATATGGTGATCTTATTTGCTTTCTCAAGGTGTCTACATCAGCATTCCTTGCTTTTCCTCCAAACAGCTTCTCCTGTCAAATAGTATCTGGTGGGAGGGCATATTAAGAGTACTGAAATGTTAGTTTTCAGTAAAAGTTCAGAAACTCATAGGATCATAGAATGGTTTGGGTTGGAAGGGACCTTAAAGATCATCCAGTTCCAGCCCCCTGCCATGGGCACGGACACCTTCCACTAGACCAGGTTGCTCCAAGCCTCATCCAACCTGGCCTTTAACACTGCCAGGGATGGGACACCCACAACTTCTCTGCACAACCTGTTTCAGCGTCTCACCTCCCTCACAGTGAAGAATTTCTTCCTTATATCTAATCTAAACCTGTCCTCTTCCAGTTTTAAAGCCATTCTCCCTTGTCCTGTCACTACATGCCCTTGTAAAAAGTCTCTCTCCAGATCTCTTGTAGACCTGTTTAGGTACTAGAAAGTGCTATAAGGTCTCCCCAGAGCCTTCTCTTCTACTCGCTGAACAAGCGCAACTCTCTCAGCCTGTTTTCATGTACACAGAGGCTGATCACAGGTGCTGCATGTCCAAAACATGTCAGACTCATTGTTTGGAACTTGCCGTGCCCAAGTGGTTATGCACAAGTCCAGCAGGTTCCATGCCTACATATGGTGTCTAAGCTCTACGTGTGTTCCATCCATCTGTATATTCTACATGTAGGATAACTATCTAAGGAATCCACTTGTCTCTAATATATGGAAATGTCATGGAAAAATACAAATCACTGCCTCTGTGTTGAATTCAGGAAACAGGATGAAACTCCACTCAAATGGAGGGACTCTATGAGACCCTTCATGTGTTTTGCAGGAGACTGCTAAATTAAAGTTTTGTGAGTTGGTGTTGTTTTTTCCAGTTACAGCATTTTTGTTTTTACAAACACCTTTCCAACCACATCTGCCTTGACTTTGCAGTCAGGGTTGGCTTTGTAGCTCTATTAATACCAAAAGTATAGATAGGAAGGGCTTTCTCACAAACAACATTGATATAAAATACTCTCTAGAGAGATCACCACAGAGAAGCACTGTTTTAATTATATGTATTCAAAACAAGATGGGACCGAATTGGAAATAAACCTTATTTACTGTTCCACCACAATCAGCAAAACTCATTATATCAGGTTCATCTCTGATTTCCAGTACATTACCCAGCATGAAAAGACTGTGCAGCAGGAAATACTTAATTTTGTGTAGCTTACTGGAGTCTAAGCACCTCAGATAATGCCAAAATGCCCAGATTGGCAATGCTTTCCAGAATGCTGGCACCACCTATTTCTCCACTGTCTTCTCTTTAAGCAGCTCTTAACTGAGAGTGAATGTGCTGAGAGGATAACACAAACTTGACATCCAACCCTGAAATTTTCCTTCATCCAGTGTTTACAATATGTCCTGAAACTACAGTTTTGTTCTTGTAGTTTAACAAATACTTACTGCAAATAGTTAGCTAGCATTCATTGTGTCTATGTCCCACTTGTCCACAGTACCCAATATTTTAGGCTCCTCTTTGGACATGAAAGAATCCTTTCATCTGCCCTCAATGAACAAGAGATCTCTGCTGTTGGATACAGTGTGTCTTTCTGGCAGTGAGAAATGTGCAATATGGAGAAACAACACATATAAAAATAAGTTATTGTACAAGATAGAAAAGCATTTTTAAATCTGACCCAATAGTTACATAGATTTTAGCGTGGGACATTGTACCTCACAGTATACAGTGCAGCTCCACAACATGCTGCAAAGAATTACCAGAAAGCAATTTACCAAATGTGGCACGAGGTACTCTGGGTTAGCCTCCCATAGTGCCAGATTTCTTTTGCTGATAAAAGCCTGGTGATCTGAGGACGTACTGCATCTTTTAAAAAAAGCCAAGTGTGAACACTTCCTGCCAAAACAGCCATGTCAGTAGCACGTGCCACCAGAACTTTCTAGTTCGAACAAGGCCAGCAGCAGCAGCAGCAGCAGCAGCAGCAGCAGCAGCAGCAGCACAGACTTGGTGTGCACAGCCTTGGGATGCCTCATGAACACAAGTGTAGGGTTAGACACAGCTGAGACAGGTACAAGCTTCAGTTTTGCTGCTGTAAATGGGGAATTTTCTTTAAAATTTTTGACAAAAGGTCATGTACTTCAGTGACAATCCTTTTGTAATAAATACCAGCAGGAACAAAAGAAATGTCACTGATAATTATTGAAAGATTTTCATTGATTTTGATGACACTGAACTCTCCAACTGGAAAAAAAAGATAAAAAGTAGAGGAGGTCTAAGAAGGTCATAAATCTAGGCCCAGTGTTTCCTGAAAGAAGAATGGAATGACTGCCAAAAATGGAAACTTGAGGAAATTTGAAATTTCAGACCCACAGAGAAAAGGAATTAATGGAGGATGGATCTCAAGCCTGGAGATCCTCTTCTCCAGGGAAGTTGTGACTTGCAGGAATAGTATGAAAGTGGTAAGAAATTAAATATAAGGCTGGCTAATGGTAAAATTGACTGCTAAGGCAAAAATAACTTTAAAACAATTATTTTAATTGCTAGAGTCAAATGCTTAGAAACAATGGAGGAGACCACTACATCATGAGTACAATTCTTATACTCCAAACTTTTATAGCTGTAAAGAGGTATGTACCTGGATTTATGAAAATCCTTATTCTATTATTTTAAGTAGATGTTATTAAATTTTTGGTAATTGCAGATATGAAATAGTTTCAGATTTTTGAAGATAACAGTTTGGAAAGTTTAAATCCACTAGGATCTAAAAATTAATTTTCATTGAGCAGAATTTGCTGCAAATGTGAAATTGGAGAATTCAGTTCCTACTGTTGTGATAACTGACTTTGAGTGGTACTTTACCAAGAGTTCCTCAAGGATACATCTTCAGTCATATTTTTATTCATTACCTTAAAATAGGAAGACGGAGTTTGTTAATATAATTTGCTGATGACACGGAAGTGGGAGACATCATTAATAAGGAAAGGGATAGCAATATGATACAGGAAGACCTGAATAACCTTGAGAACTAGAGTAATAAAAATGGAATGAAACTTAATAGTGCAAATTGCAAGCTTGTGCCCTTCTGTACTAATACAAATTTCCGTCGTAAGCTGCAAGGTCATCAGTTCACAAACAGAAATATGCGAGTTGTGCCTGGAAGTGCAAGTTAACCACTGGATTCAAATGTTAAGGGGATGTGGAAAAGGCAGATTTGATCCTTGTGTCTACTGGGTGAGATATTTCCTGTAGACATTGCAAGTGCATGTCAGGAGGAGGCAGTGCTGGGAGCCCCTCTGTAGCTCAGTGCAATCCAGAGCACCCGTATTCAGGAGAGAGAGCCCGAGACTGGGATGAGCATAAAGAAGGGTGGTGAGACTGATCCAGAGACAAGCCTATGATGCCATAAAGCTACAGTGGCACAGCTTGTTTATTCTGTGAAAGGGAAGGGTGAGAGACTCTGTTCATAACATCTCTTTAAAGAAGATAAAAATCAATTTATACATTATTTGTGTTCGGGAACAAATGGTCATCATCTGACCTGGAAAAATCAGAATGCAAATTTTTTAAAAGGTTTAAAACTAGTGGAGAAGTAAGATTCCAAAATAGCCCCCCAGGAAGACTGGAGGAGTCAAAAACCAAACTATATTAAGAGCTGTATTAAAGATTTATTAAAAGAATGAGGTGGGGCAGTTGCTGGAAATATCTAGAGCTGAGACCCAGTTGTTTCATTCAGTATTACTCTGAAAAAATTTGAAGTGATTTAGTAGCCATTCATAAAAATACCCCACAAAAGTAAATAGCCTTTGTTTCTAAATGAGCTCCGCATTAGCATGAATTAGATAATTTCTTGACTGGTAAGCCAATTTTTTGTTTTTCTTGGTAATATGAATAGCAGTACCACTACCTAGGACAAGAAGAATACCAGTGGAGTTTTGTATTCCTAGCTACAGAACTAAAAAATTAAATATTGTTTGTTGATTAGATAACACTGAAGTTCTTAGAGCATTATTTTTCCCAGTAGATTGTTTCCTGTAAGGCCAGGTGCCTGCCTTGTTAAAGAGAAAAGCTCAGGGAAAAGGCAGCATAGCACTGCAAGCCTTGAAATAAAACAACTGTTTGTGTGTGCGTGTGTGTGTTTGTGTCTGTGTTTTCTCTGTTATGGTTTGTTGTGCAACAGCAATAATCTCTATTGCTTTGTAGTATACTCACAATAAATGGCTTTTTAGATTGATTACATGCCTCAACTTTGCTTTGGCTATTAATCAATCTCAGCAGCTGTTTATTGCCTTGTACATTACAAAGCAATAAAGATTATCCCTTAAAGAGCTGTTAATGCCTCATGGAAAAGTTTGGAAACCATTATTTTTAGAAACAGTACTGCTGATGTATAATTTTCTGGCTACCATCTTTGTTGCTTCTTTGGGTTCATTTCTGATGGCATCACATTTCTTTCCTAAATTGCTAATCACAGTGCTTCATTGCTGACAGTGCTCTGTGTGATGGTCCACACTTGTCCAAAGAGGGCAATGGATTTTGCATACAAGGGTAGCATCCCCAGAACACAGCAGTATCAATATTGTTCCTGTTCTTCCTCAAAGGTTGGGGCATTTTCCATCAAGCAATAGTTTTAAGACTTGACTCACTGAAAAAATGAACCACTAAAAATCTTACAGTGTAATTAGGAATGTAAAGCTACCTGTGTGGACACTCCTATTCCATAATAAATAAACTAAGGAAAAAGGCATTTTTTGTTATTTTGGAACACAAACTTTCTTGTGGTGATTGATACTATCCTACATAGAAAAACATATTTTTACCTGTAGAATAACATTGGAAGAAAAACCACTTTAATTTCTGGCAGCAGTTGCAGCTCAAATATTCATGGATACTTGAGTGATATTTGCATGACCTTCTGACTGTTGCAGATGTACTCTTTTCATACTTGTGCTAAACCAACCTCAATCTGCAACTTTGCTGACCTACTCAGCACAAGCTCTGAAGAAATACTGGGCTGCTCTGTATTTTTTCAGCTGCTGTTTTTCATCACTTCTTGTATTATACAGCCTGCCTCTGAGCACAGAAAGGAAAGACTGGGAGTGAAAGACTAATTTTTCTTTCTGTCCTTGTTCCTATGCCCAGCAAATCACAATTTGTCCCGTCCTTTCTGTCTTAGTACATAGGATATTTATTGGCAATGTTAAACTAGGCTTAGATGTTAAGCCAATGTTAAACCTAAAGCTTAGGTTTTTGCAACCTTTTCTGTGGTCTCCTGTCAGTGCAGTTTTCAGTCATGGTGTAAATAAAGAAAACCATTCTAGTGGTGAGGACGTGTTAAATTCAGGCATCTACTTTCTCTACTTAAAGTAGCAACAAAAGCTCAAAATGTGAGCAAATTTTATAATCATTACCCTCTCCTTCAAAATTTGACTGTCATCAGCTCATTATTACCAGAAATACTAAGACCACTAATCAGCCATTAGTTGATGCTGAACTTGGTTCCAATCTCATTGTCATTAATAATAAAAATACAGGAAATGCCCAGAAATAAATATAAATATTATCTCACATAGTAGTGTAACCTAGAACATTGTCCTGGTTTCAGCTGGAATAGAGTTGTTTTTCTTCCTAGTAACTGGTACAGTGCAGTGATTTGGATTTAGGATGAGAATAATGTTGGTAACACAGGGATGTTTTAGTTGTTGCTACACGAAGTCAAGGAAGGCCTTTTCTGCTTCTTACACCACCCTACCAGCAAGCAGGCTGGAGGGCACAAGAGTTTGAGAGGAGACACAACTGCACAAGGTGACCTAAACTGGCAAAGGGGACATTCTATACCACAGAGGGTCATGTTTGGTATATAAACTAGGGGGAAAGGTGGCTAGGTGTCGGTCAGCGAGTGGTGAGCTTGTTTTGCATATTCTATTTTTTTTTTCTTTTTTTCTTTTTCTGTCCTATGAAATCGTCTTTATCTCAGACCATGAATTTTAGTTTTCTTATGCAATCCCCTCCACCATCCCCCTGGGGTGGGGAAGAGTGAGTGAGCGGCTGTGCAATGTTTAGCTGCCTGCCAGGTTAAACCCCAACAAATATGCAAAAGGAAAGAAAAGAAGAGAAAAGACATACAACGTGGCAAAACTGATTTGGTGACAGAGAGCTTATCTGAGGAGAGACACAATAAAAGGGACACAACAGTGAAGAAGACACAATAAGCATGAAAGGGTGTATGGAATCCTTCCTCTTTCCTTTTCATTGATATGTATTCTAAGGAATTTTTAAATCATCAAAACATCCCTGGAGGATACAATTTCCCATTTTGTTGATAGGTAAATGCAGCCCCTTCATCTTACAACTCTTCAGCTTTGTAAAATTAGCTACAGAATTAGATTCTGCAGACTGACACATGTGAGAGGGCAAGACTCACTCATCTAAGAACAGCTATTTTTAGTAGGTGTATCAAGTGGAATGGATAAATAAAGTAAGTAACATGCCATGATGAATTTTCTTGGTGAACCTCATGTACAACATCTAGAGAACTCACTGTAGACAGAGGGTATGTAGTGAAAGATTACTTATCTTTTGAGATATCACCTGTCATCATCCCTTTTTCTGAGGAGAAGATACAGAATACAGGCAGTGCAATGAATTGCTCTTAAATGATACAAAAATTCCCATTCAGCAGGGCTCAATAGAATCAGAAAGGCCAGTTGTGACATGCTGTGAAATGTTAATAGCCAATGGAGCATAAAAAACCCCCTGAAAATAGCCCCACTGTAGATTTAGTGAGATTTTTCCGGTATGTTTAAGTCTAAGATATCTGCAAGCAGAGTAAGTAGAAGTTGCTAAAACCAACACTACAACATGATCTATTTTGCTTTAATTTCCACAAAATTAATACTTTAAAAGTATATCCCTTATTTTGAAAGCTGAGGTTATGCTTCTGATGATAAGCCACGGACACGGATAATGTGTTTTCATCACCTGAGGTAGCATGGCTATAGTACGGCTGGCTGCTGCTGCATCACTCAGCCTTGTCCAGGCAGGATGTACTGAGGAATCAGATTAGGCTATCAACAAAGATCTGCACAGATACATTTTCTTTTGCTATTCCCATGGTGGTTACGAATTTCTATTTCTTCACTGAAAAAATCAAGTAGGCATTTTGGCATCAAACAACTGAACCTTGTTTGTACTACCTCACCAGTTTAAAAGTGATCAAGTCCTTCACGCATTTAAAAGGATTTGGCACAGATTCAAGCAACGAAAATTTGCCCAAGATGTTAAATCTCTGTCAGGTACAGGAGGTCAGTTGGTAACGAGGCTATCATTAAGTGTACTCCAGAGTCACACTAGAAAAATGACCTTTACAGTTTAGCATATGTTTAAACACAATCGACAGGAGAAAGGTAATCACACCCTATGGGGTCTTGCAGCTGCTGCTACCTTCAGTCCAAAGCTGGGGTAATTTTGAAAGGTAGGCATATTTGGTAGGATGATAGACTGTGAGAAGCAGATGAAGCTGAAGGTACAAGAAACACCATTGCTAAGTGGGAGAGGTTTAAACTCTCCAGTATTTCTTTTAGCTGTCTTCTTTTATCACACCACTTTTTCGGATAGTTCTTTTCTACCTTTTAGCTTTCCCCTTACTGCTCCTGTGTCAAGCCCACACAAGGGAAAAACAGTTTTGTTCATTAGGCTCCCAAATACTTTCTAACATTCTCCAGCTGTGATGCAAGTAGAACAACATAGTATTAATAAATTTAAGAAGCAAATAAGGATCTCTTATTGTACAGCTGCAGCCCTAAGGCTGCAAATATGTGAAAAACATAACTTACTGCCAAGGTAAAGACAGCCTGTTTTGTTTTATGCTAGTATTTTGACCAATAATCCTCTTCCTTTCTCAAGATTCCAGTCATCTTTAGGATTGTTTTGAACAACAATTGTCTCTGGGATAGAACATAATTTTGCCAATGTATTTATACATCATCTCACATTAGGAAGACCCAACTGGCCATGGCTGGACACCAGGGTGTTTATCAGTCTGCAAGTGATAGATGAACCAAACAAATGAAGCTGAACCACAGAGAATGGGTTCAAAATGAAGTGTAAAGATGTATGGTCACTAAAAGAAAAATTTCTAATTCTGTGATTTTTAGAAAACAACTATTGGAAACTTCTGAGATAGTGAGGTTTTACCTGACGTGAAAGGATGTGAAAGGAAAGGTATTTATGAAGAACTGCTAGACTTCACTTCTGAAAAAGCTGTACCCTTCCCTTCAAAATCTAGCCACTGGCTGATCCAGAGGGAATTTTGGAGTCCCAAGTTTGATAGAGAAATTGTGTCTTCATACTCAGCCAGCAATGTCAAGTGCTAATAAAAAAACCACTTCACTCTGCAAGATACCATGATTGGTACCCCACACTTCCATCCCCAAGCCTGCATGAAGCACTTGACAGGATACTCAGAGATGGAACAGGAATGCTTACAGCAACAGACAAGTTAGAGAGATGTGCCAAGAGACTCGGCACTTGCAAAAAGCTGGAGTTGAGGCAAGTGTGAAAATTTTACCCAAAGTGTTCTCACACTCAGTCAAGTTCTTCAACGGCTTTTGTTTCTACTAGATCTTCTTTGTAGTAGTTTAAAGCTTGTTAAACTACCTCACATTTTGTTCCAGCATTTCAGTATTCAGAACAAACTCTAACCAAAATGTTATTTCAGGCCTGGCCATTGATAGTCATCACACAGCAAACCGTAGCCAGCAGGACCCTCCTATATTTCATGTAAAATCTGGGTTCATTTTTAAAATAAAAAGAAATGTATTTAATTGATTGATGAGAGGCACCAGCCCTGAAGCAAGTCTTGAGGCCCTTGTGGAAGAGCAATTCAGTGCTGCGTGGACAGATATGGCTTTTGTGGATCTGCTTCACAACAACAAATGTCAAGTTATTGGTCAGTAAAATTCCAACTGACTGAAGTGAGATAATAGCCAGAAAGATCATAGTCTACAGCATTGCATGGATTCTTCTTGACTTGATGGGATATATTCTTCTTTTGTAAGCAGCAGACAGTAAAATGTTATCTCAAGTTTTAAACACATAGGAAAGGCCCTTTAAATAATTAGTATTTTGGAAGATTTCTCCACTCCTTTTTCTAATGTCTGTCCTAGTCTTTTCTATCCCTGACTAAAAAGTCATGAAGTCATCCCCCAGATCATAACATTACATCAAAAATTCTTCATGTTTAGTGTGTCTTTTAATGATTTTTAAGTATCGTTCTACTTTTTAAGCCTTTGCACATTTACATTTTTATCTTTTCTCCATAAGCACAAGGCTAGGGACACATTTTTCTTCAAATGAAAACTGAGATTCTCATGTGAGTCACTTTACCTTTTGAGCTGGTACATTAATAACTATGACAAATAAAGGAGTCAAATCCCTGATCCTAGGCCAGGCACAGTCCCTAACAGAATTTCAGTGACACTCCCCACTTGACCTTGCACATTGCTCCACCATGGAACAACTTAAGAAACTCCTGCTGAAAAGCCACAAGCAAGTGACAGAACTGGAACCTGGCCTCACAATGCTGCTACTATGCTCACAGAAACTTCCCTAATGCATGTTGTTGTGGACCAATGAATAATGATCCAAAGTCCAATTTTCAGTGCAGCTTATGTTTATTTTTCATATAGAACTTCTGACTTCTGTTTTCCTCTGTGGAAATTAGAAGTCCACACTTACAGACAGGAATTTAATTTATATCAAAATGCA
>VYZT01004901.1:0-10070 GCA_013400735.1 Pomatostomus ruficeps | reverse complement strand
CTCATGCATCTAATGAATTATAGGGAAAACAGTTCATTTTACTATAGTTTTTACCACTATAGTTTTATATTTTATGGCCTGCAGGAGGAATCCAGTTCTAATGTCTGAGCCTCCCTTTCCCCTCCTTCTTTATCGAACCTGGCATCCACCATGTTGTCCTTCTCACGTGATCACCTCCTTCTCTTTTCTAACCAAAAGGGAGAATAAAAGCGGAAAAAAACTTGTTTCCCCAACCACCATAGTTAATGAGTTTTTACCAGTCTGGGAAGAAACTTCTGCAGGATCTTTGCAGATGTTGGTAGCTGGATAGTTTGGATCTTGTGTTGGGGAACTGCTGCCGCCAGCTCGCTTTTCCATCTGTAAAGTGGCTCTAACTTTTTTATGATGTCTGCTCTTTGGCCTGGTGTGGGCCCAGCGGGGTTTTGCGCAGTCTCCAGCGATTTTCGGCTTTAGGTGTCCCACGGTTTTGGCCCAAGGGGAGTGAGGGGGGGCTCAGGCCTGCCTGATCCTTGCTTGGCCACGCCACTGCCGCCAATGAGGGACCGGGGTGGCTGCGTGGCCCTGCAGAGCGGCCGCAGTGCCTCCCCGCCGTCCCATACCGGCGCACTGCTTCCAGGGAGGGGCAAGAACAGCAGATCCTGTGCCTTCTACCAGATGTGTCATCACAAAAAGTGAATTTTGAGCTGTCTGTTGAGTCTGGGACATATCAATCTTCAGAGGTTCCTTTACAAGGAACCACTCCTAGGGCTCTGCCCTTCTTTTTTTTTCCCCACCATAGACAAAATAAAAAATAACTAGTTTAAAACCAGCGGAACATATGCGTCTCTTCGTTTTCAGTTGAAGGTTTGTCATTCTGTTTCTTGGAGTCACTTTTTATAAATCTTCCTAATACTGTTTTAAGCTTCTGGAGACACTCACTTGCACATTATTTTAGTATTGTAATACTACTTTTCCCAGTCTGATTTTGATTTCCTAGCATCCTATTTATCTCCCATTAAGATTTAAATCCACTTTTGATATTCCTCATTGAAAAATTTTTGTCTCACAGACTCCAATGGATCTCTCTCTTATAGGCACAAAGAGACAAAGACTACTTCTTGTAATGATTGCTTAAATGCATTCACTGGCATAGCAGCAGGTCCTGACAACAGATGTGGCAGTAGCTGGAGAAATCTTTTTTCATTTGAAATTGATGCTTGATTCTATATTCAGCCAAGTATATCTCTGGCATTGCAAACATGTAAATTCTGAAGGATGCCTTTGACTGCGCTGAAGATGTATTTCTGTTTCTCTACGGTGACTATTTTCTCTAAAAATTGATAAGCATCAGAGCCTATCCATTTATCACAAAGCACACCATTTTAAGAACTTTACAAAAATTAAGTCACATGTTAAAATATGATGGAATATTTTCACTTAAGGGACAGACCCTTATAGTGAACTGGCTAAGTAAGACTTCCTTTAGTAAATGTGTAATTCTCTATATTTTCAAAGATTTTGGGTAGTTCTCAGAAAAGCTGAGAGCACAGAAATGCACACAAATCTCTGAAAATGCAAAGACTTTGCCTTTGTTTGCAGGTTGGCCAGTATGTGGAATTATCTCAGGGCTTCTCTGAAGCATGCCTAAATTTTATCAAGGTTGAAATACCTTCAGGATATGTATCAAACTGTGAGGGGTCCAGGATCTAGGAAAGGGAGAGTAAGTATATATGATGCACTTTGGATTTCTCCTCTTTTCTTTTGATAAAAAATGAGCTTGTTATAAATTTTAACTGCCTAGATGTTTAATCGAAGTTCAAACTAAGTAAAAACTTACACTTAGCAGTTTCTGTTGATATCATCCCTATTCCAGTTTTCCTTATAACTTTCTCTCAAATTTCTGCTTAAGTTTAGCAGATGAAATTCTAGTTTCAGCTTCTTGTTGCATATTACTAAGTAAGGCTGAAGTCTGTAAAGAGCAACACATTCTGATGAAACATGTTCCCTTGTTACGGTGTTTAATGCTAGTCTATACTAGGGCACAGATTATGAATGTGTACTGCTGGAATACTACCAGGAGTCAAACAAAAGTCTGTCTGTTTCCTAAAATTATCTGTTGCTTCACTTCTGCAATCCATATAAAAGGAATACCCCCACAAGGACAGGATGAGAGGACACAGTTTTAAACTGTGCCTGGGGAGGTTAGCCTTGAATATTAGGAGGAATTTCTTAACAGAAAGGATAATTAGATGTTGGAATGGGCACCCCAGGGAAGTGGTGGAGTCACCATCCCTGGAGATACATAAGGAAAGACTAGTTTGGCATAGAATGCCATGATCTGGTTGGCAGCATGGTCTTAGGCCAGGGAAATCAGAGGTCTTTTCTGACCTAGTTGATTCCATTAATCTGTGATTCTGTGAGTCTGTGAACAACAGTCTGATATTTCTATTAACATGTATACAGAGGAAATTCTGACTAGCCTCTGGTTTCTCCAGGGTCCTAACTTCCTGCAAAAACTCCCCATTTGTGCAAACTATAATGATCAAGCCTAAGCCCTTCTGAGTGTTATCTAGGCACTACGTTGCAGCAGACAGATACTGCAGATGGGATCTAGACCCAACTGTCTAGAAGAAAATGAGAATTTCTTTTGACTGAGTAGCCCCAAAAACCAGTGAGCTTCTGGTAGCATACAGCTTAATCAGAGTCATTAGGACTTTGGTGGCTGAAAGTCTGCCTATAAGAAACTCATGCTGTTTCCCTTCCACCTGCCACTCTCCTTAGTTTACCTGCCCTCCAGGGGGTCAGGTGCCTGGAATCAATTAGATGACCCCATATTCAAAAAGATTCTCCCAATAGCCATTAAACACAAATGTGCAATTTCAGCTGCAGATATTCTAGTTAAGGAAAACATAAGTCTTTGCCTTCTGTTTGCCAAGGTGGAGAAATTCAATCTTTATGAGGTTAATATAAATATATAGTCTTGTATGTAAGTAAATGGATGACTCTCTACATAATGTATAAGAAGTCATTTCACCTAGAAGAGCTGACAGCATGTCTTGTGCTTTCTTTTCCCAACGCATTTTGACATCCAGGAGCGAAGAGAGACATGAATAAGCTGAAGTTGAAGCACAGGCATGCTTGGGTCAATGGGGATTTGAAACCGAATTTCTCTCCAGTTAGTGTTTCATTGCAGTATATAACTTACCATTATATATTAGGCAATGTTAGTGAAATGAATACGTGAACTCATAATATAATCAAAATAGTTATGAAACTGATGATTTCTGAGATTAACCAGATACTTTTGGTTTTTACTTCCTGAGACCCAAGGGCATATGATGTATGCTGAAACAGCACAACAGAGGACCTGGAATTTGAAAGACAGCTTTCCACTTTGTTTATGAATGTTTCTTGTGATTGTGATAAACAAAAAGCAGATAAAATGCTCAGGTTTTAACCTTTTTGTTTCACTCTCAGCTACTCTTCTGCCATATGAATTCTGAAAGATTTATCCAACAAGCATGTGCCCAACTTTTGGGAAATCTTGGATTAATTTTTAATGACTTTGAAACTCATTTCAGTGTACTGTAGGTACAGAATTGTTGGAGTTTTTTTCTCACAACTTTGAGTCCACACTGGGTAAAATACAAGGTCAGACTGATTTTTGGTTTGCTGCTTTGATCTTCTGTAAATGTAGGCCTTTAACACTAACACTCTCATGACGCATATAATAATCCTTATTTTTGACTTTTTCATTACAGATCAAGAAAGTGAGGTACATACATGCCACAGCTCCTTTGCAGATCATAAACATGGGCTCCCCATCAGAAATACAGGAGCTGTAAGCTAAATTTAACATTTTAACTATTTGACCATACTTCTTTTCATTTGACTTCTTGTGGCGGTGGTGCGCATAGACAATAAAGGCCTTAAGGCCCCAGCGTGCACCACTGTCGAAGAGGGGTTCTGGTGGAGAGCCCCTAAGACGGAAAGAGTTCCCTCCGAGATGAAGATAACAGTGGTTTGATCCAAGTTTCGTTAGACCTACCCCCTGTTCTGTTATTGGTTCTCTTGTTGTCATTCAAGTTCTGCACATTCCCCTTGTTCTGGAAATTTCTTCCTGGTTCGGTTGATGATTGGTTCTACCCCCTTGACTCCTCCCTCTCTCCTCCCCCGTTTTCCTGTAATTGGATCTGTAACCCTGGACCCTCCCTAACTCTTCCCCTGGACCCTCTGTTGATTGGTTGTCTGTTTCCCTTATAACCCCTTGTCAGAGAGTGTTCGGGGCTCTCTGTCGCTGGGTTCCCTTGGTGCTTACTAAAGGTGCAGAATGTCCGCACCGGGAGTCCCTCTCTCTTTTCCTTCGGTGCTCCCTTGGAGTCTTTCTTCCACTCCCCGACACCGTACCCAGCTTCCCACCGGTGGGGCCGTACGCGAGCCCCCCTGGTGTCACCACCCCTGATCCAAGGGTGGTCCGGGACACTGGGGTCGCACCGGCTTGTGGCAGCCTACAATCTGGGAAGGCACAGAAGAAAGCCAGGAGCGACAACTTCTCCTCTGAAATTTGTTGCATAAATGGACCAAAGTTCCTACAAGGTCTGTGACAACAGAGACTTCATAAGAAGTTGGTATTTCTCCAATAAAGTTTGTTTTCAGGAGTAAGAACTACCAGGTACATAACTCACTATTATCTGAAATACAATAGAATGGTCCCTTGACTAAAATGTACAGAATTTAAATCCTGGGAGTTAGTATAAGAGGGAAACTGCCCCTAAAATTCTGTTGTATTTAAAAAGTTAAAGACCATATAATTAGACTGAGAGCTGCAAGAACTGTAATAGCCGTTGTGTGACACCTTGCAGTGAATGGGCAGTAGCAGTAGTCAATACACTCAATAGGATACTGCAATGGGGAGATTCATTATCACCCTGTCCAAATAGCAGGTTTTTTCCCCTCAAATTCATGTTTTTAATTCCACTAAGTAAACTCAGGTCAGGGAAGTATGAAAGTCTGTGAAAGGAAATTTATAAGATGTGGTAGATAAAAAAATTCAGCTAACCCTGCCTGTGAAGTTCAACAAGACCCCCATTTCAACTCCCTAAACTTATTTGTTACATAACAATGTGTATTTGCATTCTTAGAGAGTGATTCTCGTATGTTCTCACATTTTGCTTCAGTGACTAAGCTGCAAAATATTTTGTGTATTAAAAAAAAGCCTTCACAGCTCATAGACTACATAAATTCTCCATGTAGAGAGACAATAACTAACTCTGCAACATTTTTCTCATAGCTGTTCCTGTAATAATTTAAAATACTAGAACTGCTATAAGGAAAAGTAAATAAAAGAATCATCCACAGGCATGTCTGTGGTATGATCTTAACAACTTATGGAGCAAGTAAAACGAGTTCACACACATAATGCAAATACCCTGGTTCAGATCTCACTGATGTAATTTTTTGGCTTCTCTGGCAGTATGATTATCTGGGATAAGACAAAGCACACATCTGGGATGGTCTGTTCACCAAATGCAAAGAGACGCTCAGAGGAAAAAGAAAGATTCACAGTTCAGTTAGTGCTGTGACCCCTTGATTCAGGGTCTGCTACGATACCAGCGTGAATTAGGGAAGTAAAATGGCTGTACTAATGTATGATGTCAGCAATCAGCCTTGCTGGGCCCATGCAGCACAGTGGATTGCCAGGAACAGATTTTTTCCAGAAATTGCTTAGGACACAGGAGTCGGAAGCTACTGCTTTGGTGATTTAGGGTTCCCTGATGAATATCTCCCACTCACAGTTAGCTCCTCCTAGCAGCTGCAGCTTCAGAGATAGAGAGCAATGTACAGCTTCATCATTGTAGATAAGAACTGAGACCAAACCTCTCAACCTATTCTTTCTTGGAAGGAATTTCTCCTAGAAAGCCAACTCTCATTGTTGATTCAATTAAGTCAGAGTCGATTCGCAAAGCTTAAAGAGCAGTATCTAAATTTATTTGCGATGTGGGGAATACACACTTTTGGCTCTTTCTTATTTTAATGAAATACAATTGTTTGAGGTTTTTTTAAAAATATGTAGAAATAGTAATTTTCTCTTTTAAAAAACCCTAACTCTTAAAAATATTTTACCATTTCTAAATGAATGGTCTACTTTATGTAGTCATTAGTGGAAGTGTTGACAACTTGTAGTAAAAGATGGTCTGTATCTTGAAAGAGTTTGGAAAATCCAAATACAAAGTACAGACCTGTACTTCATAAAACGGAACTGCCCTAGGAAGCTATGGAGGTAGGCCTGTGCTACAGTGTTTTTAACAAATTCTGGTACTGAAGGTGCTCATAGGTACCTTTAAGGAGTTTGAGTGAAGGCAGACAGATTGCAGGAGATGTGCTCAATAGAAGCAGCATGAAGTCAATCAGTGTTAATATAAGGCACAGCACTACTAAGTCCAGCTAAAACACAAACACCTAAACTTTACAAACAAGAAATCCCTCCAAGTTGTTACCCAAAGCATGGCAGTTGAAGAGCAAACATACTATTACAGCTTTTATAGGCATAGAATATTTCAATGGCGTATACACCAAATTAAATATTAATATTCCCTGGCACCAGTAGAGCGGGGGGGTCTTGGAGCCACGCAGTGTCCAAAGCTACCTAAACCCTTAAGCCTGCAGGGTTGGAGACGACTTGGGGTGGGTACTACTCATGCATTCACAGGTGAGTACTTAGCATTATGTGAATTTTCAGATTAAAAGGCACAGCAAAGAGAAGTGGAGGGGGTAACAAATGAAGCGAGTGGGGAGAGGGAAAGAATTGGGGTGGAAAAGTGCAAAGTCAAGGAGATGACAAAGTCATGAGACTGGAACATTTTAAAAATGAAAACAGCATGTCTCAGATCTTCTCTGTTTGTACCGTTTCTGTTCTTTTTGCCACTATTTCCTTCCACTGCATGTTT
This sequence comes from Pomatostomus ruficeps, assembly GCA_013400735.1. Taxonomy (NCBI): domain Eukaryota; kingdom Metazoa; phylum Chordata; class Aves; order Passeriformes; family Timaliidae; genus Pomatostomus; species Pomatostomus ruficeps. The sequence continues at coordinate 3,144 of VYZT01004901.1, read as the reverse complement.
ACACACAAATATATGTACTGAGTATTTAATTCCACTCATGCAGATGAGCTGATTTGACACCTTTCTGTCTTCTCTTTTGTCCCCATCAGCTCCATTTTAAACAGCATTTCCTCTCCAAATCATTGGCAGGACAATCCATTTTGAGGAGAATCCAAACACTTATTAATTGATGATGTTTTCGTATAGTATTAAAACAGTTCTACAGAAGGTGATCTTCACATAAACACTGAATAAAAGTTTCAAAAAGGTAATCTATTTAGGTGGCAGCAGCCACACGGTCCTGAGAGTTCTACTGTGAACCATCCTGGGCAGAATTTTTTTCTTCACTGTTTAGTTGCTACAGAAATCAGGACTACTATTCTTGTTTAGCTGCCATTGGCAAACAAAATGAGCATAGAAGAAGGAACTCTACTTTTTTCTTTTTTAATAATACAATTTTAATTACAAATAAGCAACAAAAAGCAATAACAATCTTGCTTAAAAAAAAAATAAAAATTCGTTGCATGCACTTATATTACCAAAAAGTTATCAAGTGGCAGGTAATATTTTTAGTTACCTCTTCAGTATACCATGCTAGTCAAATAAAGATTAATTTTTTTAACCTTTTATTCAGTTCATCAAGCAATCAGGTTGATCAGGGCTTCTTTGACATCATCTCAGTAACTGCTCTGAAATACTTTAGGTGGCTGGAAGGGTAATTAGAAATATGGTGCCAATAACTTTAGAACTCATGAAAAAAATTTATAGGTCATTGTTGCTCCTGTAATGCCATTCCCACAGTAATAAAAGAAATTACTGTTAATTACCGGGTTATTACCATACAATTGTGATAATTGTAGGCTATCCAAACAATGTTGAGAAATAGAAATCACATTATTTTGTTCCTCCAGCAAGGTGGCAGTACTGTTCCTGTATCATGTGTGCTCTGTTTTTGTTAATGAACTAGATTTACTGCCTTATAGCTGATACACAGAGGTTAAAAAGTTTGCTTTGAAGCATCAGCTGTTCTCTTTCAGTGTGATTTAGTTGCATGCATACGCACATGGGCTCTTGAAAACATTCTAGTACTGTGACATAGTTTTCTTTTCCTTCTTTAGGACCATACTGGCAGAGTAAGAAATTGTGCAAAGGAGAAATAGGCTTTACTAACTACAAAACCTTGTAGCTCAAAAACTCTAGGCACCAAATATCACCCAGACTACAGCTGGGTGGAAAATATAAGAACTTTGACTCTAGGGGAATATTGGCAAATATACCAAAATTAATTCATTTTCATTATGACTAGTTCCAGAAAATGTCTCCTGAAAAGCGTTTAAGCACATGCCCCTTTGATTTCAATTGGAGTTTAGGGAATCTTACAAGAAGTGATTTGGCAAACTTCCATCTCATGAGTGTATTTTAATGTTTTGAAAGTATACATGCCGGAAAAGTATAGAAAACATAAAGTTAGATCCTGTTTCTGTTTATTCATGTAATAGTTTCTCACTGTTTTTTAATCATTTTCCAGAAACTGAGAAAAAATAAAGTTCTTAAAATGTCGTGTATCTGCTCTGCAAAATCTAAAGGATGATCCTAAAATCTACAGAAGTGAAACCATACTTACTGAAATCCTCAATTGTTATAGAACCATGGAACATCTTCCTAGAAAAGAACTGGTTTTATTCCTCTAAAAGTCATTGGAATTTTCCTAGAAAAAATGTGAACAAGATGTGATCATCAGCACTTTTTTTCCTGTAAAATCAATAAAAAATGCCATTTATGTTTCCCAGCACTAAAGCAGGCATTTCAGCTATTGTCTTCTACAGTTTTTAGTATCTTTCCCAAATTTTGAATAGAATATTTTTTTCTTGTCAGCAGCTTTACTGTTGTCTTGGTAGCTTTCTTCACCAAAAACTGCTGAAAGTCAGAACTCCCCCTGCTCAGCTAAATTTTCTCATGTTCCAGAGCAAAGTAGGAACTCTTTACAGGAACAGTGCTTCCCTCTGTGCTATTCTTCTCTTCCTGGTCTTTCTGTGTGTTTGGGCTGAACAAATCCTGACACAAGTATGGCAAGGAGCGGGCAGGATGTGACTGTCAGGATTTGTTGGTTTGCAGTGCCAAGCAGTACAAATACAGAGGCATGACCAACTTCCCAGCATCCTGATGTTCTCACTCTTCTTCACTCTGTATCTCCCACTGACATTCATGAGCACTTGAAAAAAGGCAGTGGTACAATCAAGATCAATGTAGATCCCATACCACATCTCCTGCAGTTCTATACTTTTACTAACTCAAGCCAAAGGTTTTTTCCTTTCAATGGTTTCTAAAATTGGGTCCTAAATGATTCTGTGGCTTCAGGTAGCCTAAATCTTCTTCAGAAAGCTGTCGTTGCATTGTGAAGGGAGCTACAGCACTAAGATTATTTTTATATTACACCATATTGTATATGGCATAGTAAAAGGAAAATAAAATTTTGGTGAAGTAAGATTTGGTATCAGAAAAATGATCTGTAGAATATGGTAATTGCTCTAGTCACTCACTTTTACTGTTAACTACTATTTTGTCCTACAGGACCATAGTTTTTGCACTATAAACCTCCGTAATGATTAGAATGAGATACATTGAATTATGCGTATCTGTTTTAGTGCTAGAATGTAATGACCCTTTGATATCTCTGATTAGAGGTCTTAAAAAAAAAAAAAATCTGAAACCTAAAATCATGATACTACAAACATGCTGAATTTTCTATCCCAAATTAAAACTGTGAATACAGTAAAGTTGAGGTTTTCCCTGCATTCCATTTTAGAAAATATTAAACAACGATCTAGTCTCAAAATGTCTGGAAAATATAATTAAAATGTATGAGTCTCAAAAAAAACCATCGTCAGCAACAACAACCTAGAGAAATAATTGATCCCTTAGAAATTTTGTGGACGTGTGTTCAGGAACGGCAGAAAAGTTAAAAGCTTAACTAACACGCAGTGTAAATTCAGTAGATCAAAATTTTCATTATTACAGACTAGAGTTCTGTACACTCCTTGCATTTTATCTGAAGATCATGTCAGACATCTGAGCTATATCCCTTGGGCAAAATATTGCATGTCCTCTTTTCTGGTGAATTTTAAATAGATGTTTAAAATGCTTTATTATTATTTGAAAAAAAAA
>VYZT01004900.1:56129-100737 GCA_013400735.1 Pomatostomus ruficeps | reverse complement strand
GGGCGGGGCCGGGGCGGGACGGGGCCCGCCCCAAGGCGGCCGCGCGGACGTGTCCGCCCGTGAGGCGCGTGCCCGCCGCCATTTTAGCCTGGGGCGGCCCCGCCCGGGCAGCGGGAACCGCCCGGAGACAGCGTGAGGGCACAGCGCCCGGGGAGTGGGGACAGCGCCCCGCGACACCGCGCCGCCCCGCAAGGGTGCCGCTTCTCGCTCCTCTACAACGTGGTCTCGTTCCTCTTGGTTCGCTAGAACCGAGCGCGCAGAAATCTCCATAATAATAATACTGTCTTTAATCTATAATGATATAATAACAGCACCTTCTGCGCCAGTTAAAGACGCCGCCTTCTTTTTTTGAGCGCAGCCGAACAGATGAATGCGTTTCCAGTCCCTCGCCGCACGTGGTTTAAAGGGCAGCGGAGCGCGGGGCCCCCGGCGCAGCCCGTGCTGTTCCCTCCTGCAGGACACTTCCCAAGGGACTCGGTCCCAGCGCAGCAAAGGCGATGGATGGTGGATGCTCTCTATCAGACGTCTCTCCCCACAGTGCCACCACTTTGCCTCTCGGCTTCTCTGTTCGGTAACACACAACAAATAAACCCGTCTTTCTCTCTCCTGAACCAAATCGCCTTAAAACGAACCCCTTGGGTAACAAAGCACAGGAAAAAATAGGGTTTTTTCCCAGCCACAGGAGCCCTAAAGAACCCAGCGAAAGCCAGCGGAGAATGCCTGTTGCGTTCCCCCGCGCTTCCCCAGGCACGCGCGCCATTCCCGGGACACGCAGGCTGTGCCAGGATTCACCCGCGGAGCTGAGCGCACCGGGATGCTCGGACGCTGCAGCACACACCCTTTAATAAGGGGTAACAAATCCCCATGTGCTGCCCGTGGCACACTCCTGCGAGAGCACCTCGGCCCCGCAGGGATGTCAGCGTCCCGATCTCCGCTTCTGCTAGCAATTCCTCCTTTTTTAACCTCTTCTGTCTGAAAATACCAATTTCTTTGCAGAGAGCTGTTCTGTTTTCGGGACAAGCAGCGGTGAGCCACAGGAACACAAATTCTGAGAGTTTCATTTTGGAGAAAACTGAAAACTAGTTTCAGAAAACTGAAAGTAGCCAACATAACCCATGAAAATGGGACAGAGATAGGGCTACATCAAGCCAAGTGTAAACGCACTTGGTGTGCAATAATTCAGAATCACAATAATATCCTGTAAAAAAAATCTTTTTTTTTTAAATGAGATGCACTGTATAGCAAGTACTAACTGAAATATTCAAGTTTTAGAACAGATGATATAAGAGAAGGCTATTTAAAAACACAATCTCCACCTCTTTCTCAGTTCAGAGCCCACAGAAGGAGATGCAAAGCAATTCTTATAAAGTGACTCAAAACTTCCCAGCCACTATCTGTGGCTTGCTTCAGTCATATATGAAGTTTCCTTTTCTTTGAAAAACTTTAAAGAGAGTAAGCCTTCAATAAATGCCTCCCCCTGTAATGTCAAAGCTGCAGTTTCCTGCCCAAACTCGACCTAACGTAACTGAGGCTGCACTGCTATCTGGAGTCTACAGACACAGGTATTTGGTGACAGCAAGTGGCAGACTGAAGCTCAGAAGCCCCGTTGTAATTGAGTTTAACCAATGAATTGCCAATCACTGGAACAGTTTAGTGGGACAAAATCAAGTGGAACAATTCCAAGTTTGTATAGAGAAGAAAGTATTTCTGAAGAGAAGACAGATAAAGGAAAGTAAGAAAAGAGAAATAAGGAAACAACAGTAACAAAATGATTTTCAAAGAAAGTTTATTTCCAATCTGAAAGCAGTTAAGAAAGGGAAGTACTGAATAAATATGTAGCTCATGAAATACACAGCTGCTGTGTAAGGGTTCACAGGCTCTACGTACGTGCTGCTCTGAACTTGCATCAGTTGTGCTTTTGCTGTAGCCTGCTGGGACCATGAACAGTTGTGCTGAAGAGATGATTTCTGCCCAGACTGGGTGTGGCAACTCTGCTCCCCTGTCCCCCGTGACACCTGTAATTAGCGTGAGGAGCCCTGGGAACAGCCTGACTGAAGAGACCCACAGAGCCAATTCCCTCACCCAGAGCACTTGAGCGATGGACATTGCCACAGCAGGCAGAGGGCTGAGCGAGGAGGAGCTCTGCTGGCTTCCTCTGTGCCACACTCCCTGAGCCAACTTCATCCCAAATTCTCTGCAGCTGATTGAACTGCACCTTTGAGCTGCTACAGAGCTTGCAGACTCAAGCCCTGATTCTTCAAATAGATGTAACAGTCATGAACTGATGTCTAGGCAGTGCCTGACCGATATTCCTACAAACAGGAGTGGTTTAACGGTTTTTGGGATATATTTGCAAAATTACCTTCTTCTTCTTTTTGTAATACTTGTTTTTATGGTGCACTGAAGATTTTGCTACCAGAAATACTTATCTGGGGCAGCACACACTCACAGGCAAACAGCCGCTTCTAACTAGGAATTTTCAAGCTCAAGGAAACTATTGTTTCCAACTTTTGTGGGTAGCAGAAGTCAAATAATGATGAATGGGGAAGAAATAGAACAATGGCCAATTTGTCTGGCTGTCAGAACTGCCAGAGAAGTGGCATTACCATCTTGTCAGGATTCCTGAACTTGCAAGCTCAACTGGAATCCTCCAAAAACCACTTTCATCAAATTGGAAGAGTTCTGCCAAAATGTGGCTGAAACCCATTCTACATCAGCCAGCATAATTCACCTTATCATGAGAGGCACAAGTGGAGAGAAAAAGCAGAAGAGAAAGAAGGTCAAGTTGCATTTATGAAGAACAGAAACACTACAGCCACCTGTGCCAAGGCTGTTGGTGGAGAACTGAGAGCAGAGATAGATCTTTGCCGTTTTCCCAGCTTTCATCTTGGTTTTCAGCAGGTACCAGGGACCAGTGTGCTTATCACCAGTGCCAGTGATGGCATTCCAGTGCTCACACAAGACTTGGCATGTACAGAGACAACAGGTCTCAGTGGGAGTGTGCCAGCTGGGAGATGTTGTCTCTGGGCCACTGACAGCCTAAAGGTGAGCAGTTTAAAGATTATTTTATCTGCGGTTGTGCTGCTAACAGCTGCTGTTAGCTGGCAACCTCTTTCTCTTAATTACAAGGTCCAGAGTTAAGTGAGTTTCCCATCAAAAATGGACTTTGTATATCCAAAGACATGCCAATTGGTGATGTTGCCAGTCCTTGTTCTCTTTATAGTCTGCAGGCAGAGAGAATATTTCTCAGGGATGTATTCACCCAGGAACTCTAAATAATAACAGCAAGAGAACAAGGTGGAGAATAGAAAGGGGAATTTGACAGCACCACCGTTTCCACAAAGTAAAGAACAGCTTCTGGATGAAAATCTAGGAATTTCAGGGAAGATGTCAAGGTACTCAGAAGGTAAAATGTACAAAGTGCATTTAAAAAGCACTGGCTGTGCCAAGCAGTCACATACAATTCAGTAACTCTCTACGACTATGAGAGCACACACTCATGACAGTTTTAGTGACTCCCTTTTTGCTTGTAAGTCTGCCTCTTGACACTTGAAATCTGCTTAACAAGAAAATGACGAAACAATCTGATCCCAAGAGTTGTATTCAGGTAAGAAATTTCCTTCAAAACATCTCCAAAGTGGAAGAGTCAGAATGATTGCCATAACTGAAGCAGGTACAATTAGAATATCCCATTCCGCTGTTGAGGCCAAGTTAAAACGATCAAAATAGAAAGATTTTGTACCAGCAATTAAAAGCCTCAAAATGTCTAATGCAGAGAAACTAAGTAGTCACTACTAATTTACTTGCATCACTAACCTGCTGCCTTTTTCTCCTTCAGGAAACATGCAATACTATAAAAAAGGTACTCTGCCTTTTTCCAAATCTACTACTCTTCTTTTAATAATCTCTTACATGCAATATTTAAGGTAAAACATTTTATAAACATTTTTAGGTGTGCAGACAAAAAGATTCAAAAAACCCTGCCTCGTAATGTCTAGAATGTATCTGATTAAAAACAAAAAGCAGCTAATCCTGTCTGTCCCACAAACCATTCTTGCACTTTCTGATTTTTCAGTCATTACAACCTATATTCCAATCTGAATTAGCCCTGCCCCAGAGAAAAAAGCTCACTGGAGATGTAGCTTTGGACAACTGTCGCATCTCCCGGAGCTTTTTACATCTATGTGGGAGCTTCTGTTATGCCAGCAGCCCTGCCAGCTGTTGGGAAGTCGGCCTTTTTTCCTTGTCTTGCCTCATTAAGAGCCTGTTCAGGAACCTCTCAGCAAATTCTACATAACCAAGCAGTAACATGCTGGAAAGTCTAAAAGTTTCTTGAAAAATAAGTAAAAAGCAGCAGCCAATCAACCTAAAGGCTGCTGATGAATTTAAACAACAGAAAGGGTAAAAGACTGGGGGTTTGACAGCAACATAAGGTATTTTCTTCTTGTAGAAAAAGTTTCACACAATTACTTGTGCCCTGGAAGTGTAAATGGTTTGTCATTCCTTTGAGCAAAATGCTGCAAATAATTAAGCAGAACAGTAATAACCCAAAGAAAATATCTTATTGTTTCAGAACCTGAGATGGATTGGACTTAAGGGGGTCCCATTTCCCGCAGAGATAAATACACAGACTGTGTAGGACAAAGTGCTCACGTGTTGATATAGGCTCCTGTGTTTATTTGGGTAATTGATATAAGTTTGTATGTTTATTGGGATAATTAAAGTCTGCTTTGAATATAACCCTCAGTTAAAAAGTCTGGCATCACCCTATTCCTGACAGGGTAAGGTGTCAACCACTTAGTGCTAATGGTGATGGCCTAATGAGATTGTTAGATTTTCCTCTGGCCAGGCGAACTTCACCAGCAGAATGAAAAACAGAATCAAAGGAATGCCAAACTGATGGGACATTTTACAATACACATAACACAACAAGGAAAAACGCTTGCTTCTCTGCCTCAGTTTGAGGACAGTTTACTATCTGCAACAAAAGAACTGAAAATGGCTCTTGGGGTTTTTTTTTGTTGTCAGAGGTGTCTATGCTTTAGAAGGTTTTTATCAATAGAGCACAGGATACTTTTGGGAAATAATGGTGTTCAAATATGTACTTTGCAAATAAAAAAAAATAAGAGTACCTTATTGTAAACAAGGGGCTGGAGTTTGCTTTTATGCATCTACAAAGACAAGGCAATTTCAATTTTTTTCAAGACAAAAATGATGCATGCTGAATAAATAAATTTTTAAAGCTTCAAACAACTGTAAATTAATAGCTGAACAGCACACAAGTTACCTGTCATTTCCAGTCTCTTAACGCCTTAATGCTCAAGAAAATCAGTTTGCATCCCACCCAAATAGCAGTGAAATTTCACCTGTGCTGTTTGAAAATGACACAGAAAATTTGTTTTCATTCAATGACAAATTAAGAGTGACCAGAATAGGTTTGTTATAGGGCACTTCTGGGTCTTGGTCAGCTTAAGGTGTAGAGTCTGACAAACCTCAGCAGCTGTAGAGCTGGAGTTGCCAGATTCAGAAACAACTTTCGATGAGATCATTACTCCAGACCATCTTTCCCTGGTGGCTCAATACCGGTCAAACGGCTTCCTGTCCCTGGGGAAGGCTCCCTGCCTGCACTGGGAAGAGCTCAGCAATGGAGGGGGATTTCTCTGCTGCAGCACAATCCTGGCAGAAGCCAGAGCAGGCAGGCAGATCCCGGCGCTGTCGGAGGGGTTAGGAGGGGCAGGAACCAGAGCAAAGCGTAGGAGGAACGGCCTTGCCAGCTCAGCCGCTGTTTATCGGGGCCCCGAGCCCGTCCTGCCCCCGTGTGCTGAGCAGACACCACGTGCGCGTCTCACACCCCCGATCCGCGGTATCGGTCAGCTGAGCCGGGTTAATCACACCAGCAGGGATGAGGGCTGTTTGCAGCAGGATTTACTCTTATGAAAACTATTAGCCCTTGAGGGTAAAAGCCGTCCTGTTGTTATGCAGAGTGTGTCTGGCACAACAGGTCATCAGCCTGGAGCACCGTAAATAATCACCTCTTTTACTATCAGGAGAGGCACTAAACTATAGCAAAGCAAAGTCCACCATAGGGAAAAACCTGAGAAATACTTGAAAGGGAAAAGTTGACTGCGGGGTCTGGAGAGACTTAGGGCTTATTCCTTTATGGGGAGAATTGGTATAGGCCTAGAATTTAAATACGAGAGAAAAATTGTGACTGGAAATGTCAGTTTGTAAGAGGCAGTGATATACTGGGTTGATTTACTTTACAGAGTTCATCTTTTACCAGTCACTCCTTTCTAGTGTGCCAAAGCATTCCCTTTGAGACAATTTTCAAAAGAGGGTAGAATCTTCCATGCGTGAAGTATAGAGATTTCTACTGCCCAGTACCCAGTCCTTTCTTTCATATTCTTTCCTTCCTCCTCCTGAAATCCTTTTTGCCAGTTTTCCTCTCTATCTAACCCGACCTTGTCCTGTCCAAACTCCACTACAGGACCTTCCAATGCCCACATGCAGCATCAGTTTACCAAAACAGCTCCTCCCCCTCCTGGCCGAATGGAAGCAGGAGGCAAAAATCACCAAGGTCTCTCCACACCGAGGATGAGTCTGTTAGGAAGGCAGGCCTTGAAGCTAAGGCACACATAATCACCTCACCTCCCCTTGAACACTGAGCAGTCTGAGTCACTCTACCTCATTTATTTACTAGGTTTTCCTTTGTGGAGATAGCTAGCAAAATATGGAAGCACCACCTTTGACTTGGGAGTTTTGCAAGAGTAACTGGTAAGGTAACAGTCACAGAAATAATTTAAAAATACTACAGTATTCCTGACTGAGTTGGTTGTGAATGAACACCTTGCAGCAAACCACCTTGTATGAAAGAGAAAGAATACTCACAATTGTACAGTGGTCAGAAAACGTCCTGGGAAATGAGAAGAAATAACTGAAGTTATTTCTTTGCTAAGTCAAAGCCATCATTCCAGCCACCGCTTCCAGAAACTATTAGCAATGAAATTTAAGGAAAAAAAACCCCTTGAACATTGATGTCAAATGATACAACTTTAATTTCTAAAAGGTGATAAGTACTAAGAAACTGATCTAGTTGACAGGCAATTAATCCTCCTTGCATAGTACATTTATCTCCATGGGATATCAAGATTTACAACATTTCAGGAAAACTGGCACCTAAGTGAGCAAGCAACCTCAATCCTATACAAAAGTTACAGACAACCTAAATGTTTCCAAGTTTTACTTTGTAATTTACGCAGAGAATAGCCTTAGCTTTGTCCCCATCTATCCCACAGTACTGTATTCTCTCACTGCACTTAACAGTTGGCCTCTGTGTAGGAAACATAAAAGGCTGCAACCCACACTGATACAGTAATTCACAATAAATCGGCTCATTCTACTCAGACTTGGCCTTTCTGAGGTCGAATACCTCAAGGTACTTAGTTATGGACTTTATTTTTTCATGTAGGATGTGAACCTCACAATACTTGGGATTCCTTAATAAAGATTTTGTCCAGAGGATGTTCAGTCCTTCCCTTGAGAAGGCAAAAGGCGAGGCTTCAGTTTCAGAAGTGCCCTCGACACTAATCTAAAAAAAACACTGAATCTTACAGGAAGCCAAAAAAATTTAACTTGCTTAACCAGCTTGCTAACAAGACAAGAGTAAAAACACTTCTTCATATAAAAAAATTGAAAGTTACATTTTGCTGCGTGTGTTAGACATATCTACAATGGATTTTCTTCCTTTACAGGATGATAGTTGGAGAGGAGCACTGTACTTACATCATCATTAATCCCTTTTTTCTAGTAACTTGTGTCCTGATTTTCAAAAGCACTGATTATCAGCACATCCTAGGTACTGAATGGTAGCAGCAGGCACTCAGAACTGTTGAAAATAGACTATTAATACTTGTACTTTTGCTGCAAATGCACCATTTGAAAAGAGTTCTCTTGAAAATGGGTAACTTCACCTTCTAGTGAAAATCGTTCTTGTAGTGTCTTAGAATGTCTGAAATAACTATTACCAGTATTTGCTTAATACACTATAGTGGATTACGATCAAAATTAATGTCAAAAACTTAAGTTTATGATAAATAAACTTTGGAAAAATTTATACAAGGCCGTAAATAAATAATTTGAACTTCAGTCTCAGTAAGAAGTAAAACAATACGTCACATGACAATATCATCCTATCTAAACAATACAATCTTGCTATATTTTATTGCATAATAATTTGAGAGTAACATCTTAAGTAAAATATGTAAAGAAACAAAATCATTAGATTTACTTTCTTTAATATTGAACAACCAGTTCTTTGTACATAATCCAATTTAAAGATAATATAATTAGCACTTCCAGCATTAACAGTCTGTATTTACAACGAATGAGATGGGGTAGATAATCTAAAGAGTATTCAAATCTGTATGAAACAAATCAAAATATGAAGATTTACAGTAGTAGGCTCAAAATCCAAGACTTTTCCTTTGACGGAATGCAATTTAAAAAGGCTTTTTGCCTTTATTACTTGTAAGGGTTCCTGAAATGGTTATTTAAACAGCTGAAATCTTCAGCAATGCCTTCATTATTTGTACATGACATTAAAAATGAATTCCAATACTTCTATTTTTTACTTGCTTGCAGACCAGTCTGAAGTCTGATGAAAGGATAACAAGGAAGTTTACTATATAATCCTAATTCCGTATTCCTGAATACAACGGTTGGAAGTAGATGATGTCAGTCCATTCCAAGGGTTATGTACACAAAACTTAGAAAATGTTCTTCACTCTTGCATAAAATGTGTACACAGTCTCAGTGAGTGGGGAACTTCAAAGTTTTCGTGGGCTGTTGCTGGCATGGACCTTTGTTGGTTGAAAATAAAATACCTTTCCCTCTATTGTTCTGGTAGCAGTTTTAGAAGTTAATCATCAATCCCTGGCGTTTCACCCTGCTGTATTCTGGAGGCTATTCTAATGGCTTCTTCCAGAGACTGCTGCTCTCCAAGCTGAAACAAACGCATTTGAACAGAAATAAATCCAAAATGGTACACTTGGATAATAAATGCATCAAAAAAAGGTCTGAAAGCAAAGATCTAGATATCAAACAATACTTCAGCCCAAATAAGCGTGATCAGTATTGTCACACCTCTCCTGGGTAATGTATACCAGCAGCTATCTAATCAGCATCACAATTAAGATAGCTGCTGATAGGAGAGTAAACTGAGTTTCTGTGTAACTACCTAATACATCTGCTTCAAAGAACTGCTGCACGATAAACACACTTCATGACCCACAAAGTGGGTGATATTTCAACTTGGCAGATATCACAAAGCTCAGACAAGGCTCACAGAAGTCACAGTGGCTGTTGCATTACATTTCATCACTGGTAAAGCAAATAAACATCTTCATTTTTCTTAACTCTCTAACAGAAAGTCAGCTCTTTGGAACACCATATGACATTAATTTATAGAAAAAGTGTACATTTATTGCAGAATCCCAACTGTATATAAAAACTGTTGCGATGACACTGATTCTACAGTTAGTTTAGAGAGGAAATTACCTGGTAGTTGCAACTATGAAGTTGTCAACGTATTTGGTAATACCAGAAGCAACATAACCAACCCTGGATCGACAACTGTTGTGGTTTGATTTTGGTTAAGTGTTAGGTATTTATGGTAGTTGTTTACTTGTTTTGATTTTTTCTTAAATATGTCATCACAGAGGCGGAACTAATTTTTTTAATTGTTTCAGGCTTGGTTAGTGCTATGTTTATTATCTTCAGAGCTATCAGAGATTGGCTCTGCTGGAAATGGCGAAGAATTTTAGAAGCTTCTCACAGGAGCCATCTTTATGGCCCCCTCCTCACTACTAAAGCCACAATAACAACTTGACACAATTTTGGGAAGAAATCCATAGAGTTCTATAATATGTTCATGGGAACACTGAAGACAACCTCAGCCTGACACAAAAATGTAAAGCTGGCCATTACTTACTGGCTCAGGAGAAAGACATATGAGAGTGTGAAAAGTAAACCAGATTGTCTGACCTAACGGGACCCTTTTAAGTATCACTGGTTATTTTTACAGTCGCTGCATATCACCTTCTGGAGCCGTTCAAATCAAAACCTCTGTTATCACCTCGTTAGGGCTTCAATCGGACGATCAGCCTAATGCCTTTACCAGTACCCACAAACCAAATGGATTAATTTGTTAGTATCAAAGTACAAAAGAAAAGCCAATCAAAACCTCATGAATAATCAATAGTATTTTAATTTTGAATTCTCTCTCTTCTATTCCTGTATTTTAAGTTTAATTAATGTAAAGAGACTTAAGCAAATGCTCCACTGCTGGTAACAGAAGAGGGGCTTGTGCAGAGTGCCCGTTTTCCTTTCATTCAAAGGACCCACTGCTGAGGGTGCAAATTACTTTTTTTCTTGCTTCAAGCAAACAATTGCCTTCTGACACGGTTTCTCTTACAGACAGTTTTGATTACTGCCAACTTAGCTCAAAAGAGAGAACTTCAGAATTCAGAGCTTCTCAACTTTCACTGCTCTTTCAAGCATCATCTGACTTGCTACTTTCCATTTAACAAAGGGTAAAATAACAATCTCTCGTTTCTGCTTGAGGATATTAATACTGTTCCTTTCAATCTGAGCTCTTAAGAGCTCTTTCATACCTAGAAATTACCTTTTCCTGACAGTGTTTGAACAATGTGAGGAACTATTTGCAGAGACTGCTCGTACGCTGCTGGTTTGGCACATAACAGAAGGTCACTATTTCCAGAGATTTCTGTTTATTAATCTTTCTATATAACTTCGCACTATTTTGCTATTAGCATTTCAAGGTTCAAATAACAAATTTGCTAATTTTATAAGTTCATAGCAATTTACCCTCCAGAGTTTGAATTTATATGCGTCAGCTCTGTATGTAAAGCTGAAGGATGAACAAAAGCACTTTTTCACTGAAAACCTGGGACTCCATGAACAACTCGGTTGAACTGAAGTTTGGTCCTCCCCCAGCCTTCCCCTTTTTTGGGAGTACTACAAGTAGATTTGGAAAATCAGGTGCTGCTTATTCCTAACCCTAGATACTATTTTAAATGTGAGGTCGTATGGTTGTGGGCTCTGTTTTTTCAGGGAAACAAAGCTTATTCAAATAATTTTGTTACCTGACTAGAAGCTCTAGCTCTAGAAGTAAGAAACACTCCAAAAAACCATTTATGGCCCTCTTACCTGTACTGCAATTTGTGTCCCGTTGGATGTAGCCAACAATGTAACAGGTCTAGTTTCTGTAGTCACTAGGTGGTGTCCGTGCTGCTGGTGGCCCATCTCTGAGGAGGCACTATGGAACGCTGCTAAGTCTTGGGCCACAATAGCGACCTGCAGGACAAAGGGAGAGAATCAGCTCCATGGCAGACCTGTTCCTGCTCCGGGTCATACCACCACTGCCTTCACAGCTACATTCAGAGCTGGGATCGCTCATGAGCGTAATTTTATCGTGCAAAAGAAAAGTTGCCCTAACTGTGTTCTCTACGTTATCTACTAGCTCTCGAAATATGAATATCCTCAGGACTGCAGCAGTTCAATAAATGCACCTGCAAACCTGTGATTATCTACACAGGGATTAATAAGTATCTTCCTTTTCATGTGATGCAATTTTAGAACAGCAGAATGCATTTTAACTTAGCGATAACATCATATTTGTACTAGAAAGTTAGCTGTTTTATCCGTATATTAAAAACCAACACAGAGATATACACTTTCACAAATGTTTCCCATCTGCCAAACAAATGACAGTCCCATAACATTAACCAATGAAATTACAGTTCATACTGGATTTTGTTCTTAGTTCTGCCACTCATTTACTATGTGACTGTAGGGAAAACGCTTGGCATTTCTAGATCTCATTTTACATACACCTAAATGAATTATTGGACTGGTACCTCAGAATTTTTTCTTGGTGCCCAGTTGTTTTTAAAACATTCTGCCATCTGCTGATGTACAGCACTGGAGTAGAACACATCAGACAAGTATGAGGGGAATGTGTTGGCCAGGCGCTGGAAACTGCTTTGCTGACATAAATCTACTTCAGTGATGGCCCAGGTGCCCATTCTATCCCAGCTCCTAAAGGGACGTGACACAGGTGTGCAGGCCAGGGTCTCACCTGCTGTCCCTCGGTGCCCTCTGCAGTGACCATTGCTACAGAATGCGTTCCCGCGGAGGAGATGACGGCGTCGTGGGCAGGGACGGTGATGGTGGTGCCATCTTGTGTCACCATAGTGATGGTATTGCCGATGGCCTGCATGTCTGCCTGCGATATGTTCACCTGCAACACAGAGGAACCCCTGAGGCAATGAAGGGTTTCACCGCTGCTCAGTCACAGCCCTCATTCCATCTGCCTCCTGGCTGAGATCTAACAGTTCATGACCTTTCAGATACACTTATCTGTTTACAGAAAAGCAATGGCCCTCAGTAGTAAGAAAGAGGTTGCATACCTAATCCCAGAGCCTACAACTCCATGTTAATCAGAGAGTATCCCAAATAACAGCATAATAGACTATCTATGCATGTGTCTTACACAGAGATCAATGGGATTCAACGCTGTACCACCTGACATACTTTAATCTTGATGGAAATACTAAAGAGGCCTATGAGGGCTTAGAATTTAAACCACAAATAAACCATCCATAACAAATTAATGATATAAATTACTGATGTCTCCAGTATAAATGCATTAGGGCATCAGATACATAATTTGATGTCTGTTTTACAAGGTAATAAATCCCAGAACTGAAGTCAAGGTGAAAGATAATTTACATATAAGAATTCTATGCCAAGGCTTCTGCAGGCCTTCATTTTAGAGGGTAAAAAATGCCAGTTATTTAGTATTGCTGCAATGTCCAGAGCTGGAAATATAACAGGCCCCTTGGATATTTAATTTCAGTCTGAATTCAGAATATATCCTTCATTTGTTACTGGTATTTCAGCTGCACTGCCAGCTGAGATAGAAACTTTTCCCCATAAGCCTTCAATATACTGCCATAGTGAATCAAGAGAGCTGTGCTGAAATCCCCTTCCAAAGAAATTTCATATGAAATCCTTAAAAATACGTATCCATGGAAAACCTTAAAAAAAAGACAGCCATAGGAATGTTCGAGTGGAAAATGGTATCAAAGCATTCTTTATCCTCTAGTTTATGTTAGAAATGGTAACTGTGCACACTACCAACCAAACTGCTTGTAAAGGAAGCACCTGGACTGAAAAGATTTCCCACCCCTCAAGCCCCCAAAGTGTGTGCAGACAAGACAGGGAAGATGCCCATCAGATACTAACAGCATAATCTGGGGATTGTGAGAAACCTCAGGAAGAGGCTGTATATATATAACAGTGGTTAAAACAGCCCTTTTCAGAGTGACAAAGGGAACAGGGAGAGACCAATCCCCGAACTTTGTTTCACAGGTCAGAATATGTAGTTTCACTTAGGTATTCCACAGGAGGCACAACCCTAAACATATCCTGACACAGCTTCAAAGAAGCTTCTTTCCTTAAGAAACCCACAAACACTTATCAAGACTCTTAAGTGATTTCAGAGAGCTCATGGAGAAGCTGCAAACCTGCGCCTCAGCTCTCAGCATGATTCTGGCAGCACTGGAACACTGTGGTTACTTACGTGTTGGGTTCCATCCTGGGATATTAGTGCTACTTGCTGGCCTAATCCCGACTGAGTAACTGTAGCAACCTGTGCAGAAATGACATCTTCTCCCTCGACACCTGTCACGTAGGTGATCTGGGAGCCCTTGAGCACATCTTCACCTTGACCTATTGCATACAAAGAAGGCAAGTGGAGACTTTACATACTCTAAATGTTCCCAGGGGAGAAAATGACAAGGATTAAGTCCCAGTCTTGTCTGAAGGTTTTAAACGCTCCAACAGAAAAATTTAGGGGAAAAGATAAGAAAAATAAAAGAAGGAAAGAAGCAAGTCAGAAAGTCCTATTTTGGGAACACAGGGTATAATCTTCTAGCAAAGAGTTTTAAGACACATAAATACTACATATAAAGAAACTATACATTTAGTTTGTAAGCAAATATTAAAATGTGATAAACATTTCTAATTTATTCATTAAATGTTAACATTTCTACGTAAGGGACTCCATGCAAACACAATTGGATTTTTTTTAAAGTTATTAATTAACAAATCTACAAAAGAACACAGCAACCCCTTTGTGTGAAGATTTAAGTAAGTTCATTATCTTGATAAATGTTTAACCTCAGCAAATGAATCTTATCATTCCTTTAAAAGAAGAAATTAGGCTATAGCAAGTCTGCTTGAGGCATTCAGTGCAGTTTCCCACAAACATGTAGCAAAACAACCTTTCTAACCAAAACAGTTTGTGTGGATATTTCCGATCTTCAGGCACATCTAAAAATCACAATTTGACAAGTGGTGTTTCTCCTATCACTGTATTCCCTCAGTCTGATCCTTACAGTCATAGGATTCAATACTCATGATACCAAGAACCGCATGCTCTGAGGAGTACTGCAGCACAGCAGCTCCTTTTCAGCTCTGCCTCTAGGACAGTTTACAGAAGCTGCTCCAAACCACAGCAAACCCAGTCCATATCACTGTGCTGCAAAAATACATTTTTTCCCTCAAGGCAGAGCCTTTACTCCCACACAGAAGACTGCCACCAGCCTTGATGTTATATATATAGTCTTTGAAAAATCCCTAACAAAAATCTGGTAGGTTGCAATCAGCTTAGATTCTCTCTGGTTCCTTCCCCACATTCAAGTTTTTAGCAGGTTTACTGAGCCTGCAACTCAAATTTCTCTCTTAACCTCATGACTGCTATAAATGAGTTTATTATCTGGCCAATTACTCCTGCAATTTCTCTTTACAAGTTGCCTACCACCCTAGAAAGTCTTACAGAGAAATTAAGATATCTTTATTAAGTACTTTAACTTTTTATCTATGCTTTAATTTCCTTGGCTATCAAAAACCTCCAGCAAAATACCATCCAGCCCATTTGGTTTTTTTACAACCAGAGATTCAAAGGCTGCAATTCTAACCTGGAGGTGGCTCAAAGAAAGCCTCTTGTTCCTCCTCAATGGGCTCTGTGTCGTTGTGCGCTGTGCGTTTGTGCATCGCAAGGGTGGAGATCTGCTTGTAGGTCTTCCCGCAGTGATTGCAGTTGTATGGTTTGGAATGAGTATGTACAACATGATGTTTGTATAAACTGGAATACTCCGTGAAACGTTTATCACAGCCAGGAACTGTACAGACGTAGGGCTTCTCCCCTGCACGGGAAAACAAAAGGGATAAAGAGAACTTTAGTCAGGATGCACAGGAAAAATTGCCAGCAAATGATATTTAGGGACACACCTTCATTACCAGCCATACTTTAATTTCGAAGGCAACAGAGAAGCTCAGCCTCTCAAGGTTTATCAATGCAACATCTTACTGTCTTTTTAAAAGAATTACTGCCAGTGCAAGTTGGGCCCATTTTTCTCCCTATCATTCCATCTAAAATATCCTTCTGATGAAGGTGGAATGATACAGGCTGAAAGCTGCAATTTCAGTTTGTCATTGGACTGAGAATTTTGTTTTTTTGTTACTGGAAGCCCCATAGTTTTCCTCAATGATCCAATATGTTGATTGATTAGTATCATTTTTGAGTCTTCAAAGCTCTGAAGAAATCCATAGGAAGCGTGTGTATAAAAAAATACGCTTTCATACAGAAACACCTTTCATTTAAAAATCAATGAAACAAGTGTCCAAATTACACTGTAAACCAAAAATATAAACTGAGATACAAAACGTCTCTCCATGAAGCTTGTCTGTGTTTCTAAAAAATATATAATGCTACCAAGGTGATATGGCTATCACTGGCTTTCACTTTTTAGAATACTCAAATTTGAGCTTATTATTTCTGCTCACTAACCCTGAAAATCAAATTGGACAAGTATTTTCTCACCCAGTCTATAAAAAAGGAGGTTTTGACCACAGTTCCAGCAGCAAGGAAAATACAGCTGGGATGAAAGGGTGACTCATAACAGTGAGCCAACAGACTTGTCCTTTACTAGTATTTATTTAAGAAACAGCTCACAAGGGAGGCGAGCCCCAGAATCATATTGAGGATTCAGCCCAATGTCCAGTTTAAAAAACTTTGTATTCAAACCAAAATTATTCTGCCTTGACAGCAAGGTGGGAAGTCCAACTGCTTAAGTATCCTCAGCTGAGGGGAGAAGAGGCCCAAACAGAAGTACCAAGCCAAGTCACGTAAACATGACTATACCCAATTACAACACACAAAACATTGTTCACAAGAATGACAGCCTCTCCCAAGCAGATTCCACTTCAAAATACAATAAATCACTCATGTACCTGTGTGTATTCTCACATGATTCTTATAATTAGTTGCACTGGCAAAAGCTCTCCCACATCCTGGCTCTGTACAGTAATAAGGCCTTTCGCCTGTATGTGTCCTGATGTGAACCTTTCTAATATTAGATGTTGTGAATGACCTGCCACATCCTTCAAAGGGACACTTAAAGGGTCTTTCACCTGAAAAAAAAGACAAGAAAAGGCACACATGCAAAAGTTATAAAAGAATGAAAATCCTAAATTACACTTAGAATGAACACAGGAACCTGAAGCTACCTAATTCTGTCTTTGAGATCCTCAGTCAGAAATGCCATGAACATGCCACTGTGGAGTGTTCTAGTTTAGCCAAAGCTGGCAAAATTCAGGAAAATCATAGAGTCTGAAAGCTAAGTTATGAAGCATTTCAGATGAGTACTTTAACATGTATAGAACAGACTCAGTTGCTTGGATTTGCTTCCACACTGCTGTTAATCTAACAACTATTTAACAACGTCCCCAATTCATACATATATGATCCAAACCAAGTGTATCATACCATTGACATTTACCATTGACATTTGTCAATTGTTAATTCTTAAAATAAAAAAAAAACCCCTTCATGATTTAACATATAACCAGGATAAACATGGATTAGTAAAAATTGTTACAGAAAGCACTTGACTTTAAAAAAGAACAAACTTTCTAAAGAGAAGCAGCCATGAAACTCAAGTTTCAAACCCCCAAACCAAAGCAAATCACAAATACAGGTTCTTTTAAAGTAAATCTCTTCATGTAATATAAGTTTAAGCACAATAACTTACATCACTGCACCAAGCCATTTCACTGTGAATAGCAGACATGGCCAACCAATAATACTCCAATAACCCTGACCTGTCAGATCTATCAAAGCACACGGAGAAGGACAGCAAAGGGGGTTAAATTTGGAGAAGTTTGAGCCACTGACAGGCTGTCCTGGTGAAATTTCCCACTTCTAGAGCCAAGTAGATTCCATGCACTGTGCTGCTTACCAAAGAGCAGAATCTGAGAGCAGGAGAGAGCAGAACACCGCTACAGATACAACAATAGGTACTTAAAAATAAAAGAGCAAGTCCTGATAGACAGTAAGACCTCGAAACTCCAAAGCAGTTCGCTCCTTGGCAGAGGGAACTACTATTCACTCCTTCGGGCAGCTGTTTTGGGAAGGTTTTCCAGCTTCCTGCCAAGGCAGTGTGTATTCCCCGTACATGCCTCAGTGTTGTGTTACCATGGCTCCCCTAATCCTCGCTTCAGCCAGGACCCCAAACACGTCTGAAAGCAGCAGGGTTGCAGAGCCAACCCCACCCAGCAACAGACCCTGCACTAGAAACCAAAACAGATAGCTCTGAAACAATGCTCGCAGGAATGTCACCCGACCGGTCCCTGAAGGGGCCTTTTCAGATTCTAATGCACTTCCTAGCAAAGCGACCTGTTTCCAGGTGACCGAGAATTCCAACACTAGAAACGCAAAGCCTTGAAGCTCCACCCCGCTGCAGCACGAGGTACCCTCCACAGCAGCTTTTCTGATCCCAGAGTTGTGTCTGGGGAAGCCACGGAGAAACCCGAGGCAAGCATCTGATGGCACTGTAAGTGAGACTGACTGCTACTCAAGTGAGGGAAAAGTCACTTTTGGTTAGAACAGGCAGCAACTGAAGAAAGCGCTCACCCTGATGTACCTGCTAAAGGAAGGGAAAGGTTTCTGAGCCGTGGCAGAGAGCAGGAGAGCCCAGACCTGCCTCCACCGAGCGGGTGCACTGCTGCAGCTTGCACAAGGCTTGAGCCCACACTGCTCCGTCCACCTGCACAAAGGAGCTGCTGCAATTTTCTCCTCATTCCTTAGCTTCCTGAAAACACTCATAAATCTAAAATAAGACACCTCTGACCCAGGGACTGCTGGGAGATTATGATTCTATTACTAATATTGTTCAGGTGGGTAGGTTACACAGGGCTGGCTCAAGTCTTTTGTCTCCACTGCTAAACAGAGATTAAATTACCACACAACTTCTGTGGCCATAAAGAAGTAAAGAAAACAGTCCACAGCTAATGAAGTTGTCCTACACTACAGAAACCTTTCAGTTCATAGTCTGTACTGGATGCAGAGCATATCAACAGTTCTCTTCTAGAGCTGAAATGATACATGTCCATCCTGATATTAAAAATCAAGACAGCACTAATCCCAACAGATTGTCTTTGTGTATGGAAGTCCAAAAAAGCAGAAATATCTTAATATAATCCTGAGTTTTTACAATTTTTATTGCCTGTATTTAAATCCCATTCCCCCATGTTATTATTTTTCATTTGGAAAAAATCCAAACCCCTATTTCTTTTATTTTTTATTCTCAACTCACTAAGATTCAGACAGTTCAGTGGAAAAACTTGTCAGTGTTCTAGCAGAGACATAAATTTATTTAATGGAATAGGTTAGCAAGCGATAGATTGTACATTTAAGGGTTGTTTTTCTTTTTTCTTTTTGGAAGATCACAGGCACAAAGGAGACATTGTGCAAACTTGTTTACATGTGTGCACACCCACGGAGTTTTACAGAGTGTACTGTGTGCTGTCTAGAATTTGTGGCTTGGCTTTCAATTTATGTTTTCAGACAAAATGTAAGATTTTACATTTTGTGCCTTTGCAAGTTTTAGTAACGGTTTTCTAAGATATTTTTGTTTTTCTGATGCAAGAGATGGGAAATCAGGATAACAAGCTCAGAATATCAACCTTCATGAAGCTGGCATGCAAGTTGTATTAAAGCACCAAAACTGAGGAACACTGAAGCCATTTCTAAAAGGCAAGAGAGATTATTGAGGAAAGTTCCTTGTTCTGTTACAGCTGCTGGTGAAACTGTAAAGGCAAGGAGTGATTCAGTGACAGCATAAGTGAGGCACTGCTAAAAGTTAGTGCATTTGCAATAGCAGCGTGAATGCTTAAGCACTTTTTCCAAGAAAAGCATGCTGGATTTGCAGTAAATGCTTACCATGCTGAAATGCTGCTGAGCTCACTGGGCTTCAGAAAGAGAATATACACAGGCTGATTTTGTAAGTGTAACGTCACAGAACGAGGCAAGAGAAGACACTAAAAATCCACCCACATGAATTAAGGAGAAGGCAATGTCTGGTGAAGGTACCTGTGTGGGTCCGAATGTGCTTCTGCAGGTCTCCCGAGGTCTTGAAGGACTTGGTGCAGTTCTCCTCCGTGCAGCGGTACGGCTTCTCGCCGGTGTGTGTTCGCACGTGGCTCTTTAACCCGTACCCTGGAGATCAGAAAGGCTGTTACCACAGCGTCAGCACTAAACTGGGATACTCATAAACCACCACCAGCAAAAGCTGTGCTTGCCCTTCTCATCAGGAATGGTGATGAGTGAAATTTGCTCTTTCATTCTTCACGAGCTCTTCATTCTACCCTACAGAGCAGGAGAACTCTGGATAACACTTTAGAAATTCCTTCATTCTTTATTTTTGAAGAAAATACACTTCCATAATGCTTCTCCTTCCCTTCGGAAAAGACCAACTGCAATTATTATAACGTGGACAAATATTTATTCTGCCTTCTGAGGAAGCCATATGCTCTGCATTCCATCTAGTTTTTACCTCTTCCCACTACTGTCACCAAAATGACATTTAATTATTTGCTCATAGGAAAAGCAATACCACTAATGAAGTCAGCAGTAAAATCACATATATAGGTACTAACCAAGAGCAGGCATTGACACTCATTCTCTTTAAGATTACTTTTTGGAACTCATAATCATCAAAAACTCTACCAGTCTGAAGTGGACTTTGTATCAGGCCCTCTATAAATTATTTTGCAATGAGCATTTTACCAAGATTTTCCTTTCAGCACTTCCTTGAAAAGATAATGACTGAAGAAGCCTGAAACAGCCATTTTAGAAAATGAACCTGAATTCCACTTGTACCGCAAGTGATGTATACATTTCTACAAAATAAAGTCTGTAAGAAAATGGCAGTCTGATGCAAAGGAAGAGAATATTTGATTACATAGTTTTGAAATCCCTTTACAAACACTATGCAGTTAAACTTAGGTGCAGCCTTTTAAAAGTGTGGTTGTTTCCTTTTTACTTTTTGCATCAGCATTTATTTTGCTCATTTCTATTCAAAGCAATTGTATTAAATGTATTAGATCAGATGAAGTTATTTTAAAAATATCTTATTTAAAAAATAGAGCCCAACTTTTCTAAGCGTTATACTGGTTTACATTCAAAGTAAAAGAATAAAATTTGAAACAAGTTTTGTTCTTCCACCTTCTTCCATGTTTCATTCCTCATGACTGCATTTTGCACAATCAAATTCAATCTCAGTGAGAGCATAATTTATGAGCAATCTGTACAAATGGAGACTTCACTTCATGACAGATGTCACTCAGATACAAATTCAATAAAGAACACTTAAACCAGCATCTCCTATCAGAGTTCCTTTAGGCCAGAAGATCAGGAATCTGCCTCTAGCCTACAGGTTCAGCTTTCTATTTATAAACTCATTTAACTTTTGCTATTAATTTAATGATAAGAAAGGCCTATTTTTTAACATATAGTTTGACTGCAGATGACAGGTGAAGAGTAAGGGAAGTGTTGAGTGCTTCACCTCATTCCCCCTTCAGTAAGTAAGAGTTAAATCCTCTGTCCTTTCTCTATGCTACACTAGCTGAAAAGATGACTTTTTTTTCCCCCAGTTCTCCCAATCTACTTAGCAGTTAAAAAAGATGATACAAAAAATTGCTTTATTCAGAGACAAACACTAACAAGCAGGAGGAGCTAGTCTGCAAAAGATTACCTGTTGCAAAGGCTTTGCCACATCCAGGATGTTCACACTGATAGGGTCTGTCTCCTGTGTGAGACCTTTCATGCACCTGTTGACATCCAATACAGTGATTTAATGAAATGTGTATCTGGTTACTTCAGCACAGAAACAGTTCATTCACAAAGTCAACGTATTTTATTTATCTTACTAAGATTCACATGCAAGTGTCTGTTTATATCAGTGATGAAAAAATAATGAAATATGGTATCGATGTTTCCCCTAAAACTAAAGATGTCTCTTTCCAAGGTCTAACCTGATCCTGCCAGTCAGTTTTGCCCAAAACACTTCCGTAAATACAGGCAGACTTGCCATCATGCAACTACATTAAAGACAGTAGGCAAATATGCCTCAGAGCCCACTCTCTATCTGATTTTTGACTCCAATGACGCTCTCAAATTGCATGAAACCTCTACAGCAAGGACATCATTTTAGCAAGTGACTCATAAAGCCAACTACTCACTGACTCCTGTATTTAGTCAGAGACAAAGCAGCACTGTGAGGAGGTTACCTCATCAGTAAGGAATCGTCTCAGCCTCAGCTGGAATGTGAGCAGCCCCACACCATTTACCATTTCAGTAGTTCCTTTACTTAATTTAAAAAAAGGAAGAGAATTAAGAAGTTGCCATCTGTGAAGAAAAGATGTTCCAGCTTTTCACTTTGAATATTAGTTTTGAAGAGTCCCACTTTGTACTATGATGGTGAAATACTTCAAAAACTGGAATTTTTGCATGATCATGCATACATTTAAAGTTGATAAAGTGAATGCTGGAGTCCAGAATTTCTGTGACACTGCTGGTGGAAACAACCTCAACATGCTGCCAATATAACAGCTGAACACAATCTCAGAACACTAAGTAAACTCAGCTGAGCACCACCAATTACTGTAAAATCAATCCAACAAACATTTGACCAAACAGCCCCACTGCAACTGTCTCTCTCTTAATTTCTATTACTTTTCAGGACATAATCTTTCAAAAAAAATCATGTCTACAAAGTAGCAATGCACATTTTGCATCTCATCACCTTAAGATGGTGAGCAGTCGTGTACAGTTTTCCACAGCCATCATAATCACAGCGAAAGGCTTTCTCTCCAGTCTGTTGAGATTTCGCGGTCACTCTTGTTCCATGTCCTTGCAAGACAATCTTAAATGAAAGAGAAAAAAACATTAAGAAAACCCCAACCAAACCACATATTAAAAAAAACCACAACCAAAATGGATCACAGAAGTCACACACTTTATTTTGCTATCAAGCCAGAGCCGATTCTGACAGGTTCCTTTTGTTTCTCTTTGCTATGCCATGTATTTCTGAGCTCTCAATAAATAAAGAACTGAAAATCAAATTCTCGTGATGGAAACTGTAAAACATATTTACTTGTAGCTAGCAAATTTAAAAGCTTGTATTAATTAGCCAGGTAACAAAGACAAATAATTTAAATAGAAGCACTGTGGTGAAAAGACCAAATTAATAGACAGACAAGTCTTAGATTACATCTGAGGCACTAGCTCTGTTCCTAAGGGAGATTAGCCATGAATCAGACCACCTTCAAAGGTAAGTTCATGGAAAGGCCAAACAATAATTAAATGTCCCTAGAATGAGCACTTTTTGCAAATGAAGGAAAGCACTTTGTACTTGGTCTGCCATGCATGTATTTTGATCAAGCTAATTGAAGCAATGTGAGCTAGGTTCTACCCTCCCTTCTGGCAGGACAACAGGAAAATACTCAGCACAGCTTCAGAAGGCAACTGAAACCCCTTGTGAAGGCTCCTTCACACTCTGACATGCAGGAGACATTCATACAGACTGAGCACAGAGGCAGAAGCCCAAAGTCAGCATTTTGATACAACTACATGCAAACCAATCGAGACTCTTCTATAAGGTCTGTCCTTCTAAACCACCTCCCTTTGTTACAGATCCAATTATATTCCAAACTGTCACAAGAACATTTCACAGGATGCATGAGGAGACAATACAATGTTCTTATGACTAAAGGGGCAAAGTTCAATACAAAATTTTTAATCAGCTGAAACGTTCAACTCCATCATTTCAAAAAATTTCCTCTGGAACCACAGAGAAAAACAACTTCCTGAATCAAGAAACCCATTACTGATACTAATGTTTAGCCTAGGACAGCACGAATCACAGAAGTCACTTCAATACATTAAGGATCTTGAAGAAAACGCTTGGTTGAGCACCTGCACTGAAGTGCCATTTTTTTTTCTACTACTATTTCTCTCCTGCATATAAAAATATGTATAATACTTGCTAAGTTCTGCTATAAAGCTCAAGTATGCCAAAGTTCAAAAGAAAATGAAAACAGGTCTGTAATGTGCTCATATCTGCAAGGAAATAACCAGCCATAATCTTACCAATATTAAGATGGATACAAAAAGCATGGCAAAAATAAAATCAACAGAACACTGAGGAAAACTCAATTGAACATAATGAGCATCTGTTTGGTCAAACAACTGTTTACAGAAGTGTTTCTTCTCAATACATTAGTTGGTATGACTTGAGGATTATTATGAATTCAGTTAGTATAATTCAACAAGAACAGATACGGTATTGAAATTACTGTTCTTAAAGGACACTAAAGAAACTAAAGGGTTCACATGTTGGGAGGCACAAAGTGAGAAGAACATAGTAAATAAAGAACATTTATAATCATGTGAAACTTACTGAGAGGAACTGTGCACTTCAAATACTTTTAAATAGAATATATAAATAGAATTTAAAACTCCCTATTTTTAAGAGATCACAAATGCATCCCGAGTTCAGAGAGGTAACACAGGAGAAGAACAAAGATCTCGGATCAGATTTTTCTATTGCATACATAAAAGCAGAATCATATAACCAAAGTGTGCATTATGAACAGATGGGTATGACAGGTTTGAAAGGAAATAATGAGATATCCATTTGGGCACACAGAGTCTTTTGTTTTCCCATGCAGAAATCACAAAGAGGTTTTATGCTTTTTTCTTTGGTGAAACACCTAACTAACCACATGCAAGCCTGAGTGACTGCTTAGCAGTGTGACATCTGCTCTGTTACCTATGGACTTAAAATGTTTATAAATATAAACTATTTAATTCTACATCTAAATATGAGATTATTTTATATATTATATATTAATATATTATATATTAATACAGAATGAGCTACAAGCAGGTATCTACTTCAATCAAGGTATAAGAATGATTTATATTTTCCTAAATAATTTATAGCTTTGGGCCCCTTCAACTGAAGGCCAACTGTAGTCACCTTATAAGGGTCAGAATTTGAGACTAAGCCTCACTACCTTTTTGAAATATCAGGTCTTGTTTTGTTTGGAACATATAATGCTCCATAAGATTGGCACATTTCCATATGGCACATATGTTGCCATATATGTATGAGATAAAACCACCTCCACATTCAGTTTGCTTTGGGGCTGAGGCCAAAACAAATATTTAGGTAGATACTGATTACAGGTAATTTTGCTTAATAGGCTCTTACTCCAGGTAAAACCAACAAAGATTTTATCTTACTCTTCCTTGAATTTTGCCTTTCACTGGAGTTGTATTCCTATTCCAACCTACAAGTGTGCAAACCCTCTAAATTTCTTAATTCCATTTTCTGGAACATGGTCCAATACAGTAAATAGTGAATCTATTAGCTATTGTCTCCTTTGACAGTCACGCCACACAGGCAAAAGTGAAGTGTCTGCAGCTTTAAATAATGTGGGACCTAACCTGTAAAAGATTAAGAATAGAAAATTTCAGCTGTCAGTGGTGAACCTATAATTATTCCTTTCACAGATAACGTATTTTGATCTTGGAAGATATTCCTCCTTGTCTACTTCATTATTTCTTAAATTAAGCAAAAAGGAGGAAAGGTTTGCCCAGAGAAGCCCCATTCTCAATGCAATGACTTTTCCATTTTTGATTTTGTCATCTGAACATGTGAGGGTGTAGAGGTTTTAGTATTATTTTTGTTGTATATTTGAAGCTCAGAATACATTTTTCTTTCTCTTTTCCTTTAATAAAATACATTATAATATCAAATACCATTCTCCTTATATAATTTTATGGATCCCAGGAAAACAGCTTGAGCCTTAGTAAGTTGCACCTATATTTTCTATTACCCTTTGAACTTTTACATTAATCTTTTCACAAGAAAAGATCCTCACATTTCTGTATACTAACAATATGGATCCTGAAAAAGAAATGGAAGCATTTTTCTGTTTTTTAAGAACTCTCCCTAGGAGCAACACTCTTAACTACTGATTCCTTATAAAACCTGCAGGGAAAGGGGAATCAAACTAAGCCATCAAAGAGAGAACAGTTCCAGACATATGCCTGGAATGGTCTCTCCTAGAAGAACTTTATTGATACCACATTCTTTCTGCTTTAAATGCTATCAAAAGTCAGTTCCTTCTCTGGAAGAGAACTTCTGAAATACTTACACTCTTACTCATGAAGTACTCAGGCCAGCTTGAAAAATCTTAGAAAGCCAACATAATTTTTAATTACCTTTTAACAGGAAAAAACCCCTAGAAAACAGTAAGTATTAGAAGATCTTTTTAAAGTCTTGTGACAGGATCTTGTACAGCGTGAGATAATATAATCTATCTGTATAGCTGGAAATCTATAGCTTCTGAAAGGCAGAAGCAAACCCTAGTTCATGGCTACAGGGCTCCCTCTTATGCACCTTGCTGGGCAGAGAAGACAAGAAATAACTATATTTAATTATTTTGTATTGGGCACATACCTGCATTTTTTTATCTTGTTCATTTTCACCTATCATTCCTGTGCTGCTAACACTGTCATTTCCATCAATAGACACCTGAAAAACAAAGTTGAAACGGGAAAAATTTACAGGTTATTTTTATTCATCTGAGAAACAGAAGGTTACAGACAGTTCCTGGTGGTTTATTATTTCATAGCTCTCTAGCTCCCTCTTGGCACATGGTTATCCTATACTGCATGAGCTTACATTAAAATCACCACTCGCAGCATCTGCATTAAGCACAGGCAGAGTGAGCACAGCAAAGTTGTTTAATAACAGGCTAGGAAAGACTGCAAGAACTAAGTACATTAAATTGACTGTCAAAAGTATTAAAATAAATCAGTAAATTTAAAAATACTGAGCTCTGACCAAAAAACCCCAAACATTTACTTCTTTTATAATAAAGATATCTCTCTCACTCCTTTTTAAGGAGAATGTACTTGTTTCAAACAGCACAACTGCTTTTGAATCAAAATACCTAAGACAGTGTGCTACACCTCAATTTGAACTAGTCAAATTACAACTAAGCAAGGACTTGGGTATTGCTTCATAGGTTTGTTTTTAAAAACAGTCTCCAAGAGGAGAAAGGTATTGCTGTTTCCAAGGAGCTCATAAAAATATTTGAAAGACTGTTAGATCTCAATGCGAAATTTTTATTTAAATAAAAATATAATGACTCAGTTTAAAAAAACACCCCAAACTCTCTTACGTGCAGCAACTCAAAGAACAGGATCTTACTGGTCACTGCATAAAAAATGGAAGTAAAGTGTACTTTGCATAGTTTCCCATTCCGTAACTGTCTCTGCATTACGCACAGGCATTCACAATACTCTGCATCCATTATATCCATGGCTGAGACTGATGCACCTAAGCCTTGTCTAAGGGATTTTACTCTTGTCTGAAACAGTCTGGCAGGAACGCTCCCTCCCCTGGGCTGCTCACGCCCTTTCAGCCAAGGGGCCACAGCTGGCTCCTGAGAACACTGGTGCTTGTGCAAAGTATCGTGCCCAAAGCACCAGCCCCCAGCGCTCTGCCTGGAGACTGGGAAGCACTCATCCCACAACTGTACCACCTCTCTAAATTAGACAAGTATGAGCAATATACTTTTGGGAAATTCGAGTGAAAAGGAAAGTACCCAAGCAGAGGCAAATTTACATTACAAAGAAACGGCAATGAGAGTCCAAAAGCCGGTAATTCTGGTGTGTTTTGTTTAAAGAGACAATAGCCCTTTTGGGACCTTCTCCCTCAGAATTTTTAAAGGGAGGGGAGAGAACCTGCACAGAAAGTCGGCTGGAATTACTTCATCCTGAACTTCCAGTTGTTGGTTGAGAAAAGAACTGCTGATGTGAAATTAGAACTTGATCAACTATTGGAAACAAATGATGCAAACAGAACGTGTGTGCATATGTTGAGACATGCACAAATCCCGGGAGCTGTACTTTGCCAGCAGCTGTGATGGCACAGGAAAACAGCTTATGGAAGCAAAGTGTGTGTTGTAACCTCTTCACAATTCCATCACCTATCTTCTGACTTCACTGAGACAGTGATCTCTTTTTCTTTGGTTGCTTTGGGAGGATGGTGGCATTGACTCAGCCCAAAATTAGAGGGCTGCAGTTAAGTCTGCATTGCTTTGCATGTTGTGGGAAAGTGGTACTATGTCTGCAGGAGCAGTGAGGGACAGTGAAAAGTGTACATGTGCCACCACTTCCAGTGAGCTTCTGGGTAGTCTGCTTGGATCTCTTTGTAACTGAGACAGTGATCTCTACACTAATCTTGGGCACCCCACTGATCTTTGTGTCTGCTCCATGGGACAGGGAAACCAAGAAGAACCACCACTCTCTAAATCCATCTTTTTTTCCTTTGCCCTGTAAGTTTTGAAAAGAAAACCTTAAAAAACCCAAACAAAAAAAGACACCCAACTTTAAACTTCTCTTTTGCAGTACTGTAAGGATTCTGGAAAGATTCCAGGGCAGATCTTTGAGCTCCTCCTAAAATACTTTCTTTTATGCTAAAGAAAGATTTCGTCTCCCTGCAAATAACAACACAAGAACACCTACACTGAGTCAAACTAAAGGCCATGCTACTGCACCATTTCATTTCCAACAGCAGCCAGTGGCAGATGCTGGAGAACACTAAACAAACAGGCCAAGCACGTAGTGATGCATTCCCCATAATATTCTCCCAACCTCCAAGCAATTTGTGGCTTATGAAGTTCCTGAACCAGAAGTCACATGTTTCTACCTAATAGCCATGGACACATTTTTCTTCTATGAATTTATCTAATTACTCCTTGAATCCAAGGACGTATTAGTGTCCACAATATCCTACAAGCACTGCTGTGGCTCAGCTTCGTGCTGTCTGAAAAGGTCTTCTTCATTTTTCTTGAACCCATCACCTGAGAGTTTCACTTGATGTTTCCCAGTTCTGAAAATGGTACAGCCAATGACAAGCCACTACTCTTTGGGCCACTTACAATGTTATACAATCCTATAATATACTTATCATGTGTATTTAATTTCTTCCTGTACCTTTTTCAAAGCGTCTGTAACACCAGCTGCTATGGTAAGCGTACCTTGCCTCACTATGAAATGTGCAGGCACATGGAGAAGAATCACAAACCCACACTTCTCCTTTTAGGAGAGATCCAGGGTTCTGACTATTGAGGTATTATTTGCTTTTGTATATGAACAGGGGCAGTGCTTGGAAACTCACTTTTACTGACTTCCCCTAAAGGTTCCAGCACTACCATTCAGAATAAGGTTCTGAGATGAAACCTTAAAGAAAACAGACTTTTTCCTAAACAAACACACAAGTGGACTACAGAAAACAAATTCACATTTCAGAATTAAAAAATACATATTGAGTTAAATAGGATGAAAATGCAAATTTATTTGCATTTCTTCTGTTTCTTCTTCTCCTTCTCAAAACAGAAATTATCAGAAGTTATGATTAATATAGCTGCTGGTCAAGATGGGCAGTTACGGTTGATTTAGTCTAAATGAAGTAGTATCTGTGGAATGTGTCAAAGCTTGTGATTACAGCTCAACTAACGCTGAATTACCTTTTATTTCATGAAATGCTGAGCCATAGCATCACAACACAATTTGACTGCCTGCCTTAGGATCTCTCAATTCTAACAGACAGAAGCATAGTGAAGAAGCTATTTAATTATCCTAACTGGCCTTCTCCCAAAATTTGACAACTCTCAGTGACAGTAAGAGACTTTAGAATTTATTCTGCTCTTTTTCCAGAGCAATACAAGCACTGATGGCAATTATCCAGCAACTGGGACACTGCTTAACTAGAGAGACATGGAAGATGCACCACCCATTACTATTCTTACATCATGCTTTACAGAAGTCCAGTAAGGTGAACAACATGAATTTTGTGCATCGTACTGCATTTATACTATTGAAAATAGGGATCAAAGAAGTTTTTTTCTGAACTCAGTAACTGTCTACTTGTCTTTTCTACACTTAATAACATGTGTTGCTCTTGTTTAGTACATCAGGCCATACTCTTCCCATTCAGGAAAAGAAAAATTAATCCAGCAATAGTGCCTGAACAAGAATAATTTAAATTTTTCATTCTTTCCAAACAGTGTCCTTCCAAGAGACTCCTTTGCAATGCTATAGT
The DNA here is from genome assembly GCA_013400735.1 of Pomatostomus ruficeps. Taxonomy (NCBI): domain Eukaryota; kingdom Metazoa; phylum Chordata; class Aves; order Passeriformes; family Timaliidae; genus Pomatostomus; species Pomatostomus ruficeps. Next base: position 71,128 of record VYZT01004900.1, on the reverse strand, counting down.
ATAGAGAGGATTATTATTTAGCAGTCTAAATTGCCTTCTAAATCTGACTCCAGTTCAGTGTTCAGTATTTTCTCCTTTTTACGCAACACTACACACCAGAGCTGCTCATGACAGTGAAGCACTGTCATGACAATTTGGTGTCCTCTCTTCTAGGAGTCTGAGACTCTCTCAGTTATAGTTTTATTTCTTAGATGACAATTGCCTTGTGCTGCCAGATACGTTGTGCTGTATCTTAAACCCCGATGGATAGAGAAAATGCCTTTCCGAGTACCTTGGCTGCATATTGCTCCAAAGCGCTGATGGTGTCTGGGTCGATGGCAGCGTCTCCTGTGTGCAGTCCTGCCACGGTGCCATCGGCCTGGATGGCTAAAATGGTGTCTGACTGTGGCATCTGCACCGTGTGGTGGATGTAGGCAGTGGTGCCATCCTCCAGCTGCACGGCTTGCAGCGCACTCTGGTCATAACTGTCTGAGGAACGACACGGCAAAGTGTTAGGGTTCTGAAAGCAGCAGCACCGGTACAGGAGAAACTACTGCTCTTCAGGAGGTGTCTCCTGCAGTCACACATACATAGGACACACCTGAGAAGTATAACCACTAGTATATGAGAAATAGAAACACTCAAAATAGTACTGTGAATAACACAGAAATTTGTTTTCAAGACAACACCTCCCATAGTTTTATTTCTACACTTACAAAAGTACAAAAAAAATTTATATTGATCTAGCTTTATTTACAAAGAAAATCAGGAACACAAATACGCTTTCCATTTCAAATCCACTCATAATAAAACGAAAACCATGTAAGACATCTGATATCATTACTTCAGAATTTAGAATTCCTAGATGTCACATTTTAACAAGAGAATCATGCAAATATGCAAAAAAACTACTTTTAACAAAAAAATTCTATATTACATTTTTTCCTCTTACTATTGTTGGTTATAAAATGTAATTGTCTCACTGGTTTAAACAGACTTAAAAGATATACTTGATCACTTTTTCTAGAGAAGTGGTACTACTCCCAAGACCAGTGTCATCATCTTCTGCAGAAACATAAGTTATGATCTGGAATAAATACATTTGCATTCTTGACTGCACTACTACCTAAAGGTATGTACTCACTTGAATGTGATCCCGGGCCAAAAAGCCAGTGAAATACACTGGGTTTGATTGCATTTAGAACTGTTACGTGACGCCCAAGTGAGAAACCGAACCATTCTAATTTCAACAATTTTAAGATTTCACAAAGTTAAAGCACCAATAATCCACACTGGGAATCCCAGTAAGGAAGATGATAGTTTTCAGGGAGTGTCCTGTTTTATAGTGCTGAAGTTCTGTCGAGCGCTGATGTAACAAATCCCACCTGACAGAACAGTTACCTTTCGAGGTGTGATGAATAAATGCCGTGGTTCCATCTTCCAGCTGAACTGCCTGTCCATCTTCCAGACGCAGGCTGTCCCCTGCTCAGGAGGAAGAATTACAGCGCTTCAGCAAGAGTTCAAAGGACCCGTTAGATGGAAAGATTAAACACTAAATACCTAGCATTACAAAATAACTAAGATCTCTTCATTACTATTTCCATTAAAATAAAAAATCAAGCTATTATGACTGTTAATTACTTAATATTAATATTTATCAGTAATACATTATTTTATAACACATTTCTTGTAATATTGCACTCACTGCTTTTAGGCATAGGTACATGTTGAACATAAGCAGCAGAACCATCTTCTAATTGAATCACTTGGCCATCCATTAATTTACCATCTGAAATATACAGAATAGTTTTAAGAATTCTCATTGTGTAACACATCACAGCTTTAACACACAGTTGATACTTTCCAGATTAACATATAAATCAAATATCAACAAGAAATAATGTTTAGTAAATAGTAAGTGCAGTGTGACTGTACAGAGCTTTTAAAATTCTGGGACTGAAAAAAGAGAAAAGGTCTGTTGTCCTATCTGTTAGGCAGAATGTTGACATCTGGGTTGGAACCATAAAGATCACTTCACTATTGTTTGACTAATGTTCTGAATTTATTTTTGCATCTTATTAGTAGCAAAAATAAAATATTTATTTTTACAGTATTACTGTAATTTCACACTGGAACTAGAACTTCGGAAACATTGCACAGATTTTGCCTGAGTTTACAAAGCAAAGAGAGGGTCAGAGAGGGGAATAGCGCTCCCATAGCCAGCAGTTTGCAGCCCTTTGCCTACCTTTGGAATTGTGCTGTATGTAAGCAGTGGAGCCGTCAGCCAGGGTAACTGCTTGCAAACTTACACCTTCCATGTTTTCCAAGTTGTCACCATCTAGCAGGGAAGAAGTTCACCTTCACTATAAAGAAATCTCAACTTAAAGACCTCCATAAATTATTACATGCCCTCACAGCATATTGATTGACAAGTAATAAGAGCAAGCAGTTCTTGCTTTCTGGTTTTTGAGTCTGGGACACATACTAGGGCCACATGCTCAAGATTTTGCTCTGTAAACACAACAGCTTGAATGCTACTTTCCTTAACTAAGAAAAATACAATGCCACTGAACAAATAACTACAAAGCTGAGGTTTCAGAAGAACGATGAATTAAGTCATCAGAGCCAACAGTGAAATAATGACGCATATACTTATATTAATAATTTTGTTTTGTACAACACTATGTGTGGTTAATACACACAAAATTACTTAGATTAAAATGCAGATTCAGGAAAGAGTTTGTAATCATGTAAAATCTTAACAAAGCTGTCAGAAAACATCAAGTTTAAGCCAATTTCAAGTCAATAATCTATTTTAAAACTCAACTTGCTTAATATATATTTAGATATAAACTGAATTTACAAAGTATAAAACAGTAAAACTATAGAGAGAATAAAGTCAGATTCTATACTTCATATATTTTTGGCACATTTACACTTCTATTATCTTAATTAAAAGATAATTTCCATCCAGAATTAAATTAGTGAATTTAATCAATCTCAGTTAACTGTTTTCTGTCTGACTCTTAATTCAGAATACACCACATGAATTTCAGTGTTTTATCTGAGTTACAAAGAAAAAAGAAAGAATAATGTAGACGTATTTTAACCTGAAGGTTCACCTTGCACAGCTACAGCTTCTGTTAGACACAGAGTCACGTGCTGGGCCTCCATTCCTCCTCCAGAAAATTCCGTCATTCCCTGAGAGTCTCGATTTATCTGAGCTAATAACATTGTCTACCTAGAAAAAATGTATTCAAAAAACAGCAAATTGAAATACAGAACCAGAACTAGTTAATCCCAGTTTAATGCTATTTTTATACACCTGCTAAAAATATTTTACGTTTTGCATAAAATAGATGCAAAAAATGATTGATTTATCTGGAAAATACTTTAAAGGAATAAAAGTTATCTGAAATAGATAAGTATTACTACCTCAATTAACTTAGATGTTAAGGATCTCAAGTAGGAGTTACTAAATTAAAGTGCATCAACCACATTTAAATTTCAGTTAAATATAAATTATTTAACCAAGGTACAAAGTGGTAATGACAGTGTAAGTAATGATACCTATTTGTCCCCAGAACTGAAATTAAGCTGACAGTTCACCCACAGTCACCCATGACAACAGCAGGGCTTTATCTGTGTAAATTAAAGATCTCTCCAGTATCAATAAGAGGTTTAAAAACAGTGACACGCTGGGAAAGTCTAAGTGAACAATTCAACTATTGCCCTACATTTTCCAGAAAGGTTTCTGTTTAAACAATAAACCAACCAACCAAAACAAAACAATCTCCCCTTTGAAATAACGAAGTATCCCATGATAAAATTTCTCAATTAGACAAGAGGACAGTGATTAGAGAGTGACTGCTGTATCTCACAGAACCAGAGAGAGCCATCCCTTTGGACAGTCACATTTCACCCAGGCATGTTTTAATATGGGAGATCACATCACAGCCTTTAATCCTAGAGTGGTTCTGTGATCTGCTGCTTTATAATTCAAGGCTGAGAAGAACAATCTAGGGGATTTAATTTACTTATGATTACCTTTATGAACACATTTAACTATTTTTACCTCCACAATCCAGAAATCTGCTCTCGAATAAGCAATTAATCAACAGTCTCAAAGACCACTGAGAAAATTGTGCTTCTGTCAAAACTAAAGAATAAGGAGCACAAAATTAGACCATGTAGGTACTCCAGTGTGCCTACAGTATTTTAAAAATATGCCACACTAATGTAGTAGTTGAAAATTACACCCAAGTAGTATTTTCCAAATACATCCAAGTGTATATAGCGAGCCAGACCTTTTCCTAGAGCAGCAGGCTAAGTTTCTTACTTCCAGTTAATGGAACACGTACAGTTTAATACAGGAAGTGGAAAGCAAGAGTACCTTTGGGAAGGTTTTAAGCCTCCCGGGTTTTTCATGTTACATTGAAAATCATACAAGAAAAAACCCAAAACATTACTAATGATCAGTGCATAATTCTGTAAGAAATATGCCTTCCAAGATTAAAATCCTCCATAATTTCTATCTGGAACATTAAGGAGATTAAAATACTGGCTTGCAATAAGGAGTAATAACCTTGAACTCCTTGAACTTGAACTGGTATCAAAAAGATACAATTAAGATAGAAATCAAAATATAATTCAAAATGGGTGTGAGGGGATTTTTTTAAGATCCAAAAGAAGATGGGTAATTCTAACCAACATCCTTTTCAGGAAAAGAAGCTTTTAAAGAAAATGAGGCCTCTAAAAGAGATGCAATACACAAGAAAAAAGAGAAGCCATCCGGACTAAATTGCATTTATACAGGTGTTTCTGAAGAAAATGAAATAGGAAAGTTTATTTTGGATACTATAATTTAAAAGACAAAGTATTGTATGAGGATATAAGAGATCCTGAGTTCAACCTCTTCCTCTGCCATGTCCATGATTATGACTTTGGACAAGTAACTGGTTTGCCTACTACTCGTTTATCACCTCCCACCTCAAAATAGGCAGAAAACTTGTACTTAGGAAGCACTTTGCTCACAAACCAAAAATCAACATGCTGTAGCTAGAGAGTCTGCCTAAGCAGGCACTGAAGCAAAGCAGCCCAGCATCCATGTACTATGCAGCAAATAAGATCAGAAAACTGTTGCAGTTGAAAAAAACAAAACCAACAAACAAAATAGCAGAAAAAGTAGTTTTATCCAGACCAGTTTGCAAGGGCTGCTTTTCCAGAGGTACTGCCAGCTTGTAGCAAGTTAAATTAACTGTTCTGGTATTGTATGCTAGTGGTACCCAGAGGCTGGCTGTCCTCTGAACAGAGGTTGGTATTGTCAGCATTCTCCATGTACCCAGTTTTCAGGACATCTCATGGAAGCAGGCTGTAAAACAGCTACACCATTTCACACGGCAGAGAAGAAAGCCTGCACAACCACTGGTGTTGACTTGAACTACAGAGTGAAACAATTCAGCAGACCTCAAAGGCCTTTCAGCTGGGGTCTACTTCATGAGTATTCCCTTTCTTAGATAAAGCATCTTTTAAGAATCCCCTGCACCTCTAATATCATCTGCCTTCCTCCAGAGCTCACGGCTCTTGTCCCACCTCTGGGCAGCAGCAAGGCAGCCAGTCAATGCAGACAGCTGCAGAGTTCTGACAGTCTGAGCAGAACTAATTGCAACAGGGGGGGAGTAGTTACTTTGAAAGAAAATGAAATCTAATGCCAGATAAATTCAAGGGCTGACAGTGCAATAGTATTTGTTTAAATTGTTTCACAGTGGTTGTTACTGTAGCATGGCCGACTATCAACTCTCACACACTGAAAACGAACCAAAGGAACTGCTGCACACAGAACAAAGCCTACGGCTCTCCTCTGTTCCAGAGGATCTGGACAATCATACAATCTCACACGAGAACTCAGGAGCAATGCAGTCCGTTTTTCTCCCAGTTCCAGCTCCTTTCAATGACCACTTCCAATAAATGCCTTCCTCAATCCTCTGTTCTTCCACTGAGTTCCTTATACCTCCATCCCTTCTCCTTGAAGTACCAGTTCTCTCCTTCAGACCTATCACAGTACTAGATTTCCAGGACATGCCTCTTCTGAAGTATAATCCCATCCTTCTTGTCAGAATAAACTAAAATACTTCCATGTCCACACCAACTCCTTCTGCGACTCATCCCCAAGTCTTCTCTTGCTGCTGGTCTGTTCTACATCCCCCTCACACCACTGTCCATCCCCTTCCTGCCTCTGTGTCAGCAGTTCATGTTCAGACCCACCTTGGAAGTCCATCCCCCATAAGGGGCTGGAGCCCTGGGATCCTCCCAAACACCAGCCCCCAGCTTTCACTCACTCTTGGGGGACACAGCAGCTTTGCTCTGTCACTGCTGTGCAGGGAGGAGAACCCTCAGCCTGAAGTGATGTGCTGCTCCCTTCCAGGCTCTCCTCTTTCCCCCCAGAGGAGAACACTGACCAGCCAGACAGGGCTGTGAGCCCTGGGGAAGAGGAAAGATGCAGAGTTGGCCTGTGGGTGGAAAGGGTCGGTCTATCAGATATTGATGCTACAGCGTTACTTTGTACGAGTGGTCAAATACAGGAACAAATTGCCCAGACAGGGTATGGACTCTCCAGCCTTGTAGAGGTTCAAAGCAACTTGACACAGCCCTGGGCAAGTGAGACCTGCCTTGATCAGAGCTGAACCAGGTAACTTCTGAAAGTCCTTCCAACTCAAAACTGCTCTCTGATCATCATTTCAATAACGCATACATTTACAACAGCATCGCCTTGCTGTTGGTGGACCATCCACCCTGCAAATCTACTCTCCTAACATTTTTAAATTTGCTTTGCTTTTTCAAAACCAACTGGTTTTCATAACTCAAATCTCTTCCCTTGCCTCCACTGTCTTCTGCTTTCTCCTCAGCTTCCATCAAATGTGTCTCCATCCTTTTTCCAATCTGAATCTCACCAGCTTCTTTCCCTAATCCACCTCATTGCTTTCATTCCTCTGCATTTGCATCATGAAGCTTTTTTCTTTAAATCTCCTGTCTGCCAGGAGTTCCATCAGTAAAAATCTAGGAAAGATTTCCTTTATCCACTTCAAATATCGCAGCTCATTAGTTAAAAGCAGCTGAAAGCATCCGTTTTTAGGAAAAGACAGGAACCCTGGGGTGGGGCCTGTGTAGCAGCTCGGCAAGATTGACACACGCTGATTCTGCTTAGTCTCAAGAGCTGTCTTACAGAAAAGACAAGTACAGGCTCAGTCACAAAGTACTCACTGACATGAAAACTTGAGACTTGGCTTTGTGAACTCTTGCAAATCTTCACAGATCATACGCAAGCTGCAACTGTCAATTTTCTTTTGAAATCGTCAATGACGATATTTGGGAAGACTTCCACGAGGACCGTAACGTATCTTGCATTCCTGAAATGATTAGTCACCAAAACATGTCTATGGTATCCATGCAGAGAAAATTTTACTGTTCTTTAAGATGGTTAAAACAGTTCTCACAAAAAATCAGCCGAACACAAAAAAAATTAGATGGAAAAATCTCTGAACTGAAAAGAGTGTCTGACCACAGGGAGCCACTCCCACTCTAACACTGGTACCTTAAAAAGGCATCCAGCAGAGCCCTGAGGTGCAAACTTTTATTTAAAAAACCAAACCAAACCACCCCTCTGCAAATTATCTGAACAGAAAAAAGCTACACTCAGGCACACATTAGATTCTCAACACTTGGAAACTAAGGGCATGTGAGGGGGGAAAGGGTGGTTAAAAATAAAAGATTTTTCATGAAGACTTCATCAAGTTGCCTATCTAGAGAACACCTCCTGTATTTTTCCCTGCACTAACACTGAAACAAATAGAATCTTCTGGGTACTATCACTTGTTTTGGAGAAAAGATGCAATGTTAAGAGAAAGGTTTTTATGTAAACTCAATACAGCAACTGGAACCAGGAATCTCCACTAAAAACTAGGAATCAAGCAACTAGGAAAGAGCAGGTGGGATTCAGGCAGCTGAAAAGCAAGGGAAGAGCTGGCAGAGGGCACGGCTGCCCTGGAGCAGAAAGGGGGTTTGGGGCACTTGGGAGCTCCAGCAGCTGAGAGCACAGCATGAGGAAAGCCCAGTGCGCCTGGAAAATAGCAGGAATTCGTCATTTAAATAATGACTGTACCACTGTATTGCTGGACAAAGGAAAAAATCCTGCAGTGACAGTAGCAGAAACTCCTCAGAGAGACAAAGATGACGCCTAAAGGATGATTAATGGGAAATGGAATAAAGTTTGTAACAGAAGTCATGGAAGAAAACTTACCTTCCACGAATACAAACTTAGAATGTGCAGAAAAAAACTGGGAAAGAATGACAGAAAAAAGGCTACTCCAGACATTCAGCAACCTTGTGATTGTTCACTCCCCCCATGCAGACAGCACTGAGAAGTTTGAAATAATATGCATTTATTTCATTTGAAAAGAAACATCACTTTTATTTTTAATACACTTCTAAATAATGTACAAAATCATTGTAATTTTATAAAACTTATAAAAACGGCAAATAAAAACCAATCAAGAAGGGTAAGATGGCAAATAACACATCGCCTCACAATAGTGAAATTTTCATTAAGGAATTTTAGAAAACTCTATTTCCATGTTTGACAAAGCTGGATCCCTAAATCAATTCACGTATGTCCAGTAACAGTAACAGCTTTTTCTGAATTAAATACTGCCTACCTTAGTGTCCCTAACAACTGATATGATTGCAAATATCAGTAACTTCACAAAACCAGTCTGAGTAACAAATGTGTGAAAAATCAAAATTAGTACCTACAGTTAACAATCTGGCTAAATACACTTCAATTGAAAATTCATATGCATCACAGCCTTCTGAGTCTCAGTGCAAAAAAAACTCTGACAGACTGGAAAGCTGACTATTCCACACAAAGTTTTTTCAGACAACCCAAGAGGACTTTTAGCACTTTTCCCCCACTAATTACATAAAGTCATTTGTGATCTGTTAGCTCAGAAATAGACACAGGAGAGCTAAGACTCTTTCCACAATCTTACTTCTGCTCCCCTATGTAGCTGCATGATAATCTTCTCCAGTATTACAGCAGAAATCTGTAGCAGGGTCAGAAATTAAATTAGATCCTGTGGGTGCTTTGATCAAACACTTCAGTAGGTGTGAATTTCCTTCTTCATCAACAGCCCTTACCTTTTCCAGGACTTTACTGCACTGAAAAATTGAGGTTTGTGCTGTTGTGTCAGCCGGACTGACTTTCAGTGAGTAGGTGTAACAACTACTTAATGTTGGGCACTTCTAAATTACTATGTGCTTTCTCACATAATCTCAATTTCTTTTACTGTACTTTCTCCAGTCTCTTGTAAAGGCAAAACAAAATTAAACAGCAATTTCCACCACATTCATCATCCACAGTACAAAATAGAAACAAGGCTGAAATACAGAACAAAAACCTCTCCTACAGAATCTGGTAACAACAGCTGGATTCACATAATGTAATAGCAAATCACACAATCACTTTCTAATTTCCCATGTGGTAAGGAAGTGCTGTGAATGATAAACCCCAGGCTCTAAGTCTGGTCCTGGAGAAAACCCTGGCTGAGACCGAGAGGACTGTCAACTGCATAAGCACAACACACACTCTCCGAAGCACAGGTCTGCAGTCTAACTCAAGGCTCCTTTTTATTCTTCTTACAGTATTTCAACCTTTCTGTTCCACAAGAGATACATCCTAGTAATAATGCAGTTCAAGACTAAACCACTGCCACAGAATTTGGTATTTCATCAGAAATGAAAAATAAATGCAAAACCAAATTTATCACTGCTTTATAACCACACATCAGTCTGACTTCCGTGTGAGCAGTGGAAACCACATTTAGCCTGACATAATTACTTCATGTTCCGGCAATCTTTTTCCCCAAAAGTCATTTCCATACAGTTTATATTGCAAATCCTATCTAAAAATTGTGTATTGTCAAATATCAATGCTTGCATTTTTTATATCTATATATATGTATAAAAATTTGGATTGACCGGTGCAAATAAGGAATATTTACAAATCCTTACTGTAATATCATGAGATTACGTGTATGTGTTTATTTTCACACTGTGGGAATGCTAAGGTTGCTATTATTTTCAAATGTATGGCATTTAAACACAGGCAGATCAGAAAGCCACCCACCAACAAGTCCTACACATGTAGAGAACACTCGGGCTGATCCCAAATATGACTGCTAACTTCACACATTTCTTGAATGTAATAGAGAAGAAATTACTGGTTAATGAAAGGAGGCCAGAGCAGTTCCATCAGCACGTGCGCTGGCAGCAGTGCTGTCAGAAGCTAATTAAACTTATGCTGCAGCTCTGGGACAAGCACCCACAGCAAACACCCACTTCCATGACCACACGTGCCCTCGGTGCACTATTCCAGCAGTACAGCTTCCTGAGCCAGAGGTTTGAAACAGATTTGGGAGTCTTCTGACAAGGCCAGTTCCAAAAACCCTGCATGGAAGCTGACAAGCAATTGAGATCCATGCAGCACCATCTGCAAAGGTACAGACACCAGGATTCCAAAAACTTAATTAAGTACAAAAAAGCACATTAATGCAGCTAGTCAATGAGCAATGCACTAATGACATGGTTATTAGTAGTAGCAGCAGGAGACAGCAGCAGAGGTTTGGCTTGAGGAAGGGCCACCCATATAATCTGTCCCAAACACCAAATTCAAGTACGACTGCAACACGCCGGTGTCATTAGCAATGCTTGTCTGTGTGCACGGAACGGCTCGCAGAGACCCAATGCAAATGCAGCAGGGGAACCCACCTACCAAAACAGCCCAGCCAGTTTCTCTCAGCCCGGGTGGTATTCCTTGTTCAAAGTTGACACATTCTTTCTCTCCTGGCCAAACTTGTATTATCAGTGCTCAGGCATACTTTCCTTTCCAAAAAACCTCAAACCCATTTCTTTATTGCAGACTGTCTGGTAATAAATTACTCAGTGTTTTAATAGTAAAAAAAAATAGGGTAATTAATCGTAATGTGCACACTCAGGAAAAAAGCTGAATGGCAGGTCAGCTGATTTTCTGAAAAAACTTAGAACATGATTAGCAAAGATGAAAAAACCCCAAACTTAAAGTAATTTTATAGCACATGTTACTGAGATAAAGCATTTCATTCCAAATGGATTTTCACCCTGGAACTATGAAGGGAGAAACAGATTTAAAGCACTTAACAGATCAATCTGTGTGTTTTTAAAACTACTGGCTTTTATTTGGTTTGTTTTTACCATCAGGCGCATATATAGCTAAAATATGTATCCAGGAGGCATTCAGGCGATGCATGGCACAACTGATGGCACAACCGTATCTACGTTACTCCAGAAATGAGCAGTGATGCCTCTTTACACTAAAAAATATACAGAGATACAGTTAACTTCTGAAGCACTTCATGGGGTTACTTCCTTAAATCATAAAACCTCCAGTTATATCAGTATTTTAAATAAAACTGGGAACATCTGGTGATTAGATGAATATTTAAGGCTGAAAATCTGAAAGAAACTGAGACTTACTATTTCTATTGTTGTTTTACTTTCATGCCAAACAAACTTCTAACTTTTTAACTGTCAAGCAATCACAAATGTGCCTTATTTACATCACCAGAACAAATGAATCCTGGCTATGCCCTTTCAAATCCTGCAAATCCACTGAGACTGTCAACAAAAAGAGGAATTTTGAGTGGGTTGTTTTGTATGGCTATGAGTTAATTAGCAATCTGATAACTACATTACAGACGTATCAGCAGTAGCCATGACAGTTAATGGCAGTGCTTTAGCACAGGCTTGTATTTCAGAACTAGAGGGGCAGCCTGCTGGATTGCCAAAGCACGATTACAAACATAAATTGAAACACAGTACATTTAAATACAGCCTACAGAACTCTGTGCAGTACCATGTTAGCTATGTATGAATACACTTAAAATATGAGCAAACCAACTAACTTGCAAATACAGACCCATCTTCCAATTCTAGCAAAATCTGTCATCAGAAATTAAGACCAAAAGCATTAAATGGGTAACACAATTTTCTGCTCAAGTGTATACAGAGGGAAAGATTCTGCAGACAGTAAAATACAGACCCAAAGAAGCGTTATTTGGTTTTAAGTGTAACTCTGATGTCAACCTTGAAAATTGCAAAACCTGCTGGAACTGTAAATTCTCTTCAAAACCAAAAACTTCATTTATTTAACAAGTGTTATCTTGGTGGAGCAAAGTACAATCCCACTATACAATGAAAAAAAGCCAAGTAACACAGAAAATTTTAGCAGACTAAGTCACTGGAAGCGTTTACCAATTTAGTCCAATTTGGTTTGAGTAACTGATCAATGATCTCTGGTGCACAGAGGGAGAGAAGCAAAACGATATTCCCTTAAGTTAATATAACAATACAACTAGGGGCAGATCAAGTTACTTAGGTAGAGACAAAACCCCACAAACCCCACTGTGTCAAGATGGGTCACAAGGCTTCCCTCCCGTCCTCCCCAGAAACGGTGTCCATGGAGAGACACCTCACTCCACGCTCAGAACAGGACCTGCGCACACCTCAAATTACAGGAACTTGCACCTCAGGGCTGAACTCCTGGATTCAAGAAGAGGATCCACCGGTTTGGATCGATCACAGTCTACCTCAGGGATCCATAAACTAAGCAGAAATCTTCCTCCCGTCTTTTGGGATCTTTTGTGACACGAGCCACAAGAACAGACTACCCAATTCACACTCTGTTTACCAGGTGCAGTGATTTCCTTGCACAGAGGAGATGAAAAACCAAGCTGCCCCCTATTAATGCTGAGCACAAAGCACAGCCGGTGAGAGTAGAGATGTGCAAGAGATGCAGCAGCAACACAGGAAAAAAAAAGTCAATGGCAAGGAAAGGCTGCCTTGGGATGCTGTGCTATGTACATACACGTCAGGGGCTGCAGGAGTTCCAAAAGGTATCATGGGAAGCACAAACCGTGGGGATGAGCAAGGAAGCAGACAGGAAAAGAGTAAGAACAAGAGCACCAAGATGAGTCCCACCTTCCTCGTGAATATTTGCATTCTGGCCATTGTAAGGCCTGAAACTGGAAGAATTGCCCTGATTATCTCTGTGTGTGGAAACTCATCCAAATTCAGCCAAGCCCTTTGGAAAGCAATTCGTTTCACGAGTGCCAGCTAATGACTCCTCAAAACACAATAGTGCTTCCCAAAGACTCCACCTATGCTGAGCACGTGTTAACCCAAAACCCTTAAGGTGAAGACTCGCATGCAATAGCGAGGCAAGACCAACATCCCGCAGGGTAAATTAAGTCATCCTGACCAAACTAAAACTGAGGAACCCTCACCCTTATCCTGTGCCTATGCCACAGGGCTGCAGGTAAGCAGGCAGTCACAGAAGCAGAAGCCAGCACCTGGACCTCTCCACTGCTCTAACTCCTGACAATTCCCTTCTCCTGGACAGTACAGGACAGCAAAATGGCCACTGAGCTGAAGCGCCACACAACTGGAAAGAGAAAACCTAATTTACAGTTTAATTTTGGCATCCATTACCAGGGACTATTCATCACTTGACTATCGCTGTGCCTCTCTCCTCTGAGAAAAGCATCAAAAGCTACACAGGAATGAAGACAGGGTGAAGTCAGTGTAACTTTCTACCTGAAGAATCTTCTAGAGTTGTTTAAGTATTTGCTTTATTTGAGTCTTTAATATAAAGCAAAATTACTCTTCCTCAGATAGGGTAGTAGAAATGAAATATTAATTACAACGAGAACAGTTTAGGTAAATTATTAAATCAATTTGAAATACACTTCTCAAAACTCTTTCAAAATGTTTATTTTTACATCTCATTTAAGCTGCAATCCATTACCAAAGCAATCATCTATTATTTGACCACATAATTCCTGAAGTTCCTTTTTTACAGTGATACAGACAAATCGCTTTTGACACAAACACAGCTTGAAAGCTCAAGGCATTAATGCAGAAATACAAAGAAACATGCCATGAAAACACGGCTACATCGTACTCTGCCATTCTAAAGGTGTCTGGCAAAGGCACAAAGCTAACAATATACTATGTCTGTGTCAAGAAGCTGTTAGTTAACGACAACCTCATTTCGTTTTTCAGGTACCTTCACCTAGAAGCTACAACAGAATTATCTGGTATGTAGTCTGCAAAAACAGCTGATAGACAACATTTGAAGCAGAATCACGATAAAACAAGAGGAAATGTTAGCTTCAAAAGACTGTAAGGTTGCAATTCCTGTGTCACTGGACCAGAAATAACATTCCTTACAAATACTGGTATCACTCTGCACGTGATGGCAGATGCAATTCTTTGATGGTTCAAAATAAACCCTTAAAATTTTTTAAACTTAAGTGGAGCTGCTCAACCGCAGCCTTGTTTTAACAGAAAATTTAAACTTGCACGTTAGTCAGGTCATTTTTTCTGGGTGAAAAAGCACCACAAATAAGGCCTTATCAGAAAACAAAATAAAAATCTTTGCATTATCGCAGGCCATTTTTCTAGAGGACCAGCTTCTCGTTATCCCATTCTATTAGAAGTTCTAGAGGAAACAAGATGAAGGGAAAGACAAGAAGGATGGTTAAAAAAAAAAAATTAAAAAAAAAAAAAGGTTAAAATGCATTTGCATTTTGGCGAGGCGGGCGCGATGCGGGCGAACAGCTGGACTAGAGAAGGCCGGAAGGTGCCAGGCCGTGCTGCCGGGAGAGCGCGGGCAGGGCCGCGCCGGAGCGCCGCGGCTCGGGGCAGAACAGCGGATTCTCCCCGGAGCCTGCGCGGCTCCGGCCGGGCCCAGGCAGCCCCGGCCGCCGCTGCCTCAGTGCCGCTCTGCAGCCGCCAGGATGGAAATACCGGCTTGGAAAAAGTAATGGTAATTTAAAATATATAGATATTTAAAAAAAGGTTAAAAAAAATCCCTAAACAACGGGGAAAAATGTAAAAATAAATGAGCCCCCCCGATATAGGCACGGCGG